>CAJNDS010000441.1:0-140649 GCA_905221605.1 Symbiodinium natans
AAGACTCTGCGCATGCTTCGTGGTGGCCTTGTCAGCAGAACAGCTAGATAACCAATGCACAACCCAAGTGACACATACAAAAGGTTTGCCGCAGCAAGCCATGCCAGCTTGGGAAGGGCCGCTAGCCGCTATGGACATCGTCGGCAAAATGCGAGTGAAAAGCAAACATGGCAAAAGGAGCTTGACAAAGGCTTCTGACACACCCTTTCGCATCTCCTTGTGGAAGACGCCAGCCTTCTCTAAGTAGGCACCGCCCGCACAGATAAGAACGATCTTGGATACTGCCTTCAGGCTTACCACCAGGGCGGTTGTCAGCTGGCGAAGGCAAACTGCGGCAAGGACGTAGCACGACAAAAGGCCAAGAAACTTGTGCTCGAATAGGAACTACTACGTGCTACCAGCCTAAACCCTTGGCAGCGGCACCCAGTAGCAAGTGGGCACGAAGATCTGAATAGTCAGGGCTTTGAGAATCACTTTTTCTATCCATCTGGGTGACGGCCTGCAGAGTGCTGGAGCATTCGGTTCAGTTAGGAATTTGGGAGTGCATCCAGAATGGCGATCCCCTTGTCAAAGGATGCACCGTTCACACTTGGATGCCTTGCTGGGCTTGGCTGGCATCTCTTTTTTTGCAAACCCCACGCTTTTCTGGACATATTCAGGACGAGTGTGTATGCGAAGACAAAAGCCGAAGCAACTACCTGCCAAAACCTTGCCAATGCGCTTCGACTCGGCCTGTTTGCATCTGAGACATTGGTCCCATTGCGACATTCCAGATCCAGTGAGCAAGACCCAATATCCCAAACCCCTAGGCTTCGCATTGACTAGTGACTACTGACTACCGGGAAGTAAGAGTTCGGGCAACAGTTGCATGAGTCGTAGCACTGCCCCTGCCATCATCACCATTGCTATCTCTGCCGATCACATTTCCACCACCGGCACCGGCACCGGCACCACCAGTACTACCAGTACCAGCCGCACCCGCTGCCGCCGCCGCCGCAGTAGCAGTAGCCCTGCCACTGCCGCCGCCGCCCACATCCACACTAGCCACTCTGTCTACCGGTATCGCCATGATGTCCATCATCATCATCATCATCATCATCATCGACGTCATCATACCTTAAACTCTAAATCTAAGAAGAATCTACATTCACGAAAACGCCACGAACATTATAGAACACCTATAGTAACAGTAGCCGTTACAGTTGTTCAAAGCGCTGTGGTGGTACACACAAGGGGGAACCCACGGTTGGGCAGAGAGCTGGCCAATAAACCGCGTCGAAATAAAGGGAGCCAAAGCCGCTGGCCATGGCCGATCGACAATTTAGATGGGTTACTGGTTTCAGAGTTTCTAGGCTTGCAGATTTTAGGTTTTCTGGGTGTTGGGGGTTTAGGGTTTCTGCGCTTGGGAGTTTAGGGTTTCTGGGTTTGGGGGTTTCGACTCTCACACTAGTGCACGCAGGGTTTCTGGGTTCAGGGTTCCTGGGTTCAGGGGCAATAGTTAGAGTTTCTGGTTTCAGGGCGGTTTGGGGTTTCTGGGTTCGGGGTTTACGTGTGAGTGATTGTGGGTGTGTCTTTGTCTCTGCTGCCGCTACTCTGCTGCTTCTTCTGACGACCGCAGTTTGAAGCCAAAATGCCTGAGCCACGCAAGGCGCATTCACATGTCTGAAAACCTGGCCCCCCTCTGCAGGGCATTGGGGTGGTCTGCAAGGCATTATACTGCCTTGCAAGGCATTCTTTCGGAGGGGTGATATCACGAGGATGACAACCATGACATCCTATGACCCTACACGGAACTTGCGATGTGCGGTGGTCGATCTCGTGGTCCGGGGAGTGGACGGACGGAAGGATTCGATGCTCCGATCTGCTTGGGAGCATAGTCAACATTAGCCAACAATAAAGCCTGAATACCCAGACTTGGGTTTTCAGGGCTCCTATATGAATAAACATGTTGGCGAGCCCTGAGGAGCCACGTACAACGTTACGACCAGTAGTGATTCAGGTCCCTGCACTACGAGTCCATCTGTCCCCATGTCAAGAGGTGCTCCCGAGAGACGTTTTTCGACGTCGGTGTCGTACTGGCTGTGAGAGATTGAGTCTCGGGCTCCAAAGCCCAGCTTGAGGAACCAGGGTTTTAAGATGCGTTAAGTAATATGGTTTAATTTTGCCTAATGTTTGTTTTGCAGCGCTAGGGCCTAGGCTTCAGGCTGGATTCAGGATCTCCGGAACCCTTTGAAGCGAACGCCTGGGCTCGAAGTCTGGGCTCCCTGAACCTCCAGGGTGAGACATCAACGACAGCAGGGGCATATGTAGAAATGCGCAACCGTCGAAACTTCCAGGATCAGCAAGAGCAGCAACATTGTCGCCCGAGCCTGGGCTTCGGCAAACAGCGGCGTTTTTTCAGTTTTTTGTCTTGCCGACCTTCTTGCCTTGTCGCCTCGTTGACCCCTGAGCTACTAAGTTGGACTCTGAACCCATGTTGAAACCTCTCAGATCCCCTAAGCTACCGGTGCCCTTTTCCTATGCATCAACTCTAATCCTAAACTACAAGGGGCTCAAGACTCCATCTTCTATGTGGCAACGCCCTGGGCCTTCCGCCGCCTGCGCACTTTCTTGAGACGTCGCACTTGAAAAAGGCAAGATTCTGCCGGACCGTCGGCACTTGGATGAATCACCTGGTCCATCAAACCTCCTGGACGTGGAATCTGCACTCATGGGCTGGGCTGCTTTGCAATTTGCTTTTCATTTTGGACTTGGAGCTTTCCTGTTTGCCTCTGCTGTCGCAGCGTAGTGCTCGTCTGAGCTCATGGGGGCGAGGGGGGGGGTTGCAGATCTGTCTTTGGATATCTTATCTTGCACAACTGGAAGGTAGCCAGAAGCCTAGACGGCCTGACGCTTAAAACTGAAGAACGCGAGGTCTGCAGCGAACCCTGGCGTATGAGCTCCTGCCATCATCAGGATCGACCTGGCAGGACAGCCGCTTCAAACAGACCTTTCGTACTTCGACACGCGATTCACCAAGCCGACTCTCGATGCCGAGGGGCAATGACACTGCGGTCAATACCACAAGGCGAACCAACTCCCGCAGCGGAGATGTCGGGGTGTAGCAGATGAAGTAGCCAACCTAAGTCTTGCACTTCACGGATGCTCCAGCATGCTCCAGCTAAACGTTGGGGCGCTTTGGTACATTCGCACTACAAGTACGAGAATTGAACAGCAAGTCTCGAAGGTGTGTGCGAGCCTTAAAATCCCTCCGTCAAAACGTGGTAGCGAATGCAGATCCCTGTAGTCCTATCAGCAAGAATGCCTCATGTCGTCGTCGCAGCACTACATGTCGTGTGGCAGCTCGCGCTGGAGATCATGTTGGGGGCGAATCTGAACAGCAGGTCGTGTAGGAAAGGCGTAGCGCACATAGACATACGACAAATGCATTTGTCAACCTTCGGGATAATTGCACGAACCTTTCAAAATTCTGTGTTACAGTACGGTCTTCGGCGACAGAGGCTTCACTCCTTCAATTTTTCACTAAGATTCTAAGGATCCAAGTCACTCCTCTCACACTCTAAACCCACCCTTGGCGTTTGTCAGCTTCTGCTGAGCATCGATGGCCAGGCTCACCAGCGAGGCCAGGCTTTCGACAACCACCTGAGTCGGTCAGCCGGGTGGGGCCGGGTAGGGCCGCGTGGGGTGGAGGTTGAAAAGGATCGACCTGAGGTGCAGGGTTAGCTAGCCAGTGAAATTCCAGTCGATGGAGCATATGGGTGGGGACAGGCTTGCGATGCGGTCCCTGTATGAAGACTATCGAACTCCTTCCGCAAGTTGATCAGCTTTAGATATGGTTCGCTTATGTTCGCTTGCATGCGCCTCCAGGGCAGTCTCCAGGGCGAGCATGATTTCGGCTTCCTTTGGCACCAGGGCATTCCAGAACGAGGCAGCAAATTTGTTTTTGTGCTCAGGCTCCGGACTTCCGGCTTCCAAATAATGTACATACTCAAACCGTTGCGATGATAGCTTTTGTCGTCGCTCCGCACTACACGCTACGAAAGGCTTAGAAGACATCGCGCATCAAGCTAAGCAGCATGAATGCGCAGCGCTTCAGACAAGCCCACAACTGTTTTAAACAACACCGAAACCATTGGCCCGAGGTGTACTTAGGGCTCGCTTAGGGTTTAGGGGCTTGGGCTCTAAGGTTCAAGAGCTCTGGCGTTTGTGCTTTAGGTTTTTACCGATTCTGTTTCATGTTCAATGCGCTCCCAGCTCGCCTGCAAAGTCGGCATGGCAGAGCAAAGACTATCCAGAATCCTGGAAAAGGCAACGAGGTAGAGAATGAGCGCGTACCTGTTTCAGAAAGCCCAGAAGCCAGAAAGTCGACTGACAACTAGGTTGCATGAAACCAGAGCAGTCCTCTCTGGCCAGTGTCAAGCTAGACTCATTGCACGTGCCTTGAATACTGTACAAGTTGAGTCGAAGCGAAGTTGCTTGCTGAGTGCGAATCCGAAAAGCAAGCCCTCGGCTGTCTTGCCAGCCAATCCGCTCGAGGCAAGGCTCGATTGGCATGAAGTTGCACCCAAACTCACCCCTACACAATGGATCGCCTGCGCGGACAAACCCACAGGCCAAGTGCAGATCTATGGCTCCAGCACTGTAACGCGATTCTTCTCTATGAAAGCCAGGCCCTGGTTTGGTGGAGCTTTCTCCCAAAACTTAAGCCCCAAAATCCTCGTTCCCTGTACTGGGTTGCGATTTTAAGCCCCGGAGAAGCCTTCAAGGATTCGAACAAGACAACCCTCATTGCAAGGCCCTGGAAAAGGTAACCCCGACAAAGGTCGTAATACGCAACCCGAGATCCCAAGAAGTCTTAGAACTCAGATATGGGAGTATTAATATTCAGACCTCTATCGTCTGCAACTTTCTGCCTCGGAACCTCCTTACATCTGGATGGTGCAGAAATCCGCAAACTCTTGGTCGTCAAATTCTCGCTCTGGGTTCCCTTCTGTCCTGATCGCTGCCATCCCGCCAAAACAGTCCTAGTTTAACTCTGCCACCCATCAGGAGATGCCTCCATGGTATCAGCGTCGGTGAGATCGCCCGACGCATGGCCCGGGGCACGACCACCCGGGCGTGCAGCTCCACGCATTCACAGGACTCGGAGGAATGGGTCAAAAACATCATGTCTTCTTGCCTCATAAGAAACTTCTAATTAAAACTGTTTTTGCTTCTTGCGCTTTCTTGCGAGAGAAGGCTTTGGCTTGTAGGATCTCTATGATGATCAACTGCACAGAAGACTTGGGGGCCCGGCTTCCTGAAGTGTCGCTGAAGGTCCCAACGCGCCACGGGCGATCTGAAAACAGGCCTCCAGCACAAGACATACCTTCGTTAGCCAAGGGGTTCAAAGGGTCTGGACCAAGACACTCTAAAGCCTGAGGGTGTAAACAGATACCAAAGCTAGAGTACTCGGCATGTGCGATGCCTCGCGGATCATCTCCCGGTCTTTTGGATGGAGGCACTGGGCAGTGTCAAAGCTGAAGGTATTGAGCTGCTTCTCCTGAGAAAGGACATAGAAGGACCCTGTATCAGAAGGTCCCCGAAATAAGGGAACCCCCGAATGTGAGGCCGGTTTTCTCACGAACCTGTCTCTAGCCTGCATGCAACAGAATCCGACTTCCGGTTCCAGCAGCAACCCTTTCACCTAACCAAAAGAAGGCCTGAACAAACTCGGACGTTTCAGAAAATCAAGGACCCTAGCACACATAGCACACAAACCTAAATCGTAGGACCAATATTAAAGGAAGACCCCACCCCACTTGTACGCAACCCGTATTTGCAAGCCCATCGCGGCTCCAGCTGGACGAAGGCCCTCCCCCAACAGCGCAGCACAGCTGTGGTTCCGAAGACGGTTGCTACAACCAGAATGGAAGGACCTGCAGGGTTGAGTATGGGTTGAGTCTGAGAGCTTGAGGATCTCGAGGGTTTGAGGTTCAGGCGTTGAGGCGTCAGGGGTTGGGGATTCATGTGTTCAGGCAGTTTAGGGAATTGGGTCTTCGGAACCATGGGGCTTCATGGGCTCAACCACAAGCAACACAGGCAGTTCCAATTGCAGTAGGACTGCGAATTATCGAAGAGAGCAGATAGCAGTTGTCCAAAAAGGGAAACGGTTCCTGTGCATTGTGAGTGGGTGGAGTTGCGCGTCGGACATCTGCTACGGTGATAGTTGCATGTGTTACGGGGGGAGCAAAGTGAGTAAGAGTTAAGTAGATTGCTTCCGTGCACAACCTGTCATGCACTAATTACATGCATTGACATTAAATATAGACGCGTACCAGTATATGCCCCGAGCACGGCCAGCATTTCCCTAACTTGTCCCTGGTGGCTCCGGCTGAGGCGAGGGCCGCGTCTTGCGACCAGGTGGTCGTAAATCGTTCCTCCTTTCGTGCGAGGCAGAGTATCGCATTCACAACTTCCAGGTATGGTTGGCTCTGCGCGGGCAGTTCCACACAAAGCCCCAAGACAACCACCAAACCCTCGCCTACTGCTGTCAAGCCCTTTAAGCACTTTCGACTGGGAGAGCCTGTTGACCCAGCATCTCAGAAGCAGAATTGTCCCATAGCTCCTGAGACTCCTTCCATGGTCTTCGCCCAGACCATCAGCCCCATCAAGCATGCGACCTTCTCAAGGATCCAAGGCGGTACATACATCATCATCATCATCAGCATCATCAGAATCATCATCATCATCATCACCATCATCATCATCATCATCATACATCTGCCACAATCGCAACTCCCAATCTTGAAAGCCTCGTTTGTACTTGGCAGGCACTTGGGATCCTTAAGGCTGGGGCTTCTGACAGGCAGGATTTGGGCTTCCACGTCACTGCCATCACTCCATCTCTTTCTCCCCTGCATGTAAACACCGCAGGGTCAACTGTAGGGCCGAACAGGGTTTCTGGAAGCCTTGTCTTCGGGGGATTGCAGAAACCCTAAAGCCCTATCTCTAAACCCTAAAACCCCAGCGGCCCCATGCCCTAAACCCTATAGCTCTTAAGGCTGTCAGTCCAGGCACGATCGTCGCCAAGCGAAGTGGCTGCACAATGACTGCGGCATCTGGCTTCAATGCCATGAACCTGAGATGTCAAATAAGGGGGTTTATGCTGTCAGTACCAAATCATTAAGACCACTGCCGTCACTGCAGTAGTAGGGTCCAAGGGTTTAACCAGAATCCAACGGTGCTGGTCCGACTGGTTCGGTGATTCGACGTGCCTGCTCTGCGAAACTTCGACAGGGCTCTACTACCAAAGCGCAAATACTAAACCGCCTGTTGTAAACAGTTCCTGTCCGGGCGACGCTGTGAGTTCGAAGACTGTCCAAATCTTGTCCTGGCCAGGCGGAGTGGAGCAAAAAACGCACGAAACCCTTGACTGCGGCGGTGGACTCGTGCGCCCTGCAAGGCGAAGCGGAAAGGAACCCTCTGCGCAACATTGTGCAAGAAGAGCGGCAACCGCACCCTCCGACTTGTGACTCCACATTTAAAATCTTCAGGCTCCAGGTAGACATCGGAGAGCAGGACCAGCAAGGCTTCCGACTGCCGCAGGTATGCCGTGATATTCCGGATGCCCTCCTGCGAAAGGCCAAGCGGGCCGCGAAGCCGCAAGCGCTCCGAGAAGATCTGTGCATTCTTTGTTGAAGTCCGTCCTGCTTCGCGACGGTGTCGCTCTGGTTGATACATACCTTGTCGAAGAAGACCCTGAGCCTGCGACACTGTAGACGAGCATCCATCTCATGCCACAGGAGGAGGACCTTCAGGGCTGAGTGTCTTTCATGGCTTTTGCTACTCCAAGCCTTACAGCGAAACAGCGAAGCGCCGAAGAATAAGACGGGCGGCAATCCAGAACGTGGCCGCTCCGACCAGGGTGCACCAAACACACACATTTTCGGCCCTGCTTGTTGTGACTCGGGGAACCACGCCAGCCAGAACCAAACTGAACATTGCCTCGTCGGGGCAGCTCATGGAATGAAAGGCACCCGCACAGTGGGGTAAAACATGGGTAAGTCTATCCCTCTCCCCCTTTCCCTCCCCTCTCCCTCCCCCCTCTCCCTCTCCATTCTCGCTCTCCCTCCTGCTTGCTTGCTTGCAGAGCGTGTGACTCCCACTGAAAGAGCCACCCCACACCCTCCTCTCCCCCTCCTCTCTCCTCTCTCCTCTCCCCTCTCCCCTCTCCCCTCTCCCCTCTCCCCCTCTCCCCTCTCCCCTCTCCCCTCTCCCCTCTCCCCCCTCCCCCCTCCCCCCTCCCCGAATTACTGCAGCTGAACAGGTTGCAGTCAATCCTTAAATAGCTTGCGAAGAAAAAGAACAAGGCAATTGCTGTCGCAAGCTTAGCCACCAGTTGCGAACACACGCTGGTGACGATGGCAGCGGGGCCGTTGAAGTACAGTGCCTGAGGATACACTTTGGTTGAAGCCTCTCTAGTATTGGATGCCGAGAAATCGGAACGGGATTGCCATGACCTGTACCCCAAATTCACAAACCTCTTGCACCGGCTTGCTTCCGGTATGCGGCACTTGGCTTGTCTCAAGCAAACTGCACGACATGCTTTGTGGGTTGTAGTCTTTGCACTTGGAGTGTGGAGGCTGAGAATAGGCTGAAACCATCGTCCGTATTGATATCAATTGCGGCAGGTGCTGCCAACGCCAAAAACTTCTCAACTCGTCGCGTTGACCAGTTGTGGCTGATGAAGTATGTCAGGCTGCCTGAGCTCGGGGGCACTTCAAGTCTAAATGTGAGAAGACCATGTACTTTGGACTGAGTCTGTGAGCCAACCGTCGGTTCAGTGCTTGCAGCCTTCAAGAGACCCCAATCTTTCAAGCCCCGCACTCGAGTTTCAGCCCCCCGAGGCTCTCCTCTTGTCTCGACGGTTGGGTCAAGGAGCTGCCGCAGCCTCCTGCCGAGAGCCTTTGTGCATACCCGTGATCCGTGCGGCCGTCCTGCAACGGCGAAAGAAGCACGCCGAAGTTCCTGCAAGATGCTGGCTTCGGAGATTCGTCATTTTGCAGACTACGCTCGTGAAGCATGTCGGACACAAGATCCACACCGTGGCTTCGTGTTCTTTTCATGTCGCATTGGGTCGACGCTGTGCTACCTTCCAAGACACGTCGAAGACTCTTTTACGCGCTGTGGGAAACCAATCCGCTTGCTACCCAGAATAAGGAAGAAGCTCTTTCCATGAACGTGTGCATATCTGCATATTTACATATACACACATACATACACACAAAAGTAATTATATACATTATATATATATATATATATATGCTACCCCCCCCCCCCAGCGACCTACCCTTTTTAGGCCTTTTTAGGCCTCTTAACAAAAAACAACAAAGAAGGCCCAAAAGTCGCGTAGTCAATCACCGGGTAATGAAGGACAGTTACTGGGACACCCACCTCACAGACCCCGATAAGCCAGCATTGGAAGAATCTACATTTTGAATCTGAAGTGGACAATGCTGTTTTTAGATGTTTAGATCAGTGTTTTTCTATGCAAATTGTGCGTTTCAAGGGCAATTAATGTTTTGTTGAGCAACTAATTTATTTATACAATTGTGTTTGTACGACGCAAAGTATTAATCAAATAGTGAAACATTTTTCTTGGTTCTATGCAAATTTAGCTACTAGAGTAATTATTAAGCAAAGAGCCCAATTTGACTCAAGTGAATACTATTTAAAGGAGCATACTCAACCAAGATACGAAATAAACACCATTCTCAACCAAAAATGGCAAAGTGTGCGTTTAAAGTGCAAATACTGTATTTATACAATTGTGTTTGTACTAGGCAAAGTATGCTCTCTGAAAAGTCCACTGAAATACCTTATGTTTACATATTCATGAATCGTTTCCATTTTTGAAATAGTCATTTTATGCGAATTTAGCTACTAGAGTAATTATTAAGCAAATAGCCCAATTTGACTCAAATGAATACCATTTAAAGGACCATACTCAACCAAAATACGAAAGAAGCACCATATTCAACCAAAATATGGCAAAGTGTGGTTTAAATGGCAAATAGCGCTTTGTTGAGCAACTAATGCATTGAAACAGTTGTGTTTATACCAGGCAAAGTATTGTTGAAGTACTATCTGCAAAGTCAAATGAAACACCTTATGTTTACATAAATGAGTGATGAAGCATCAGTCTACAGAAATTTATTGAACATTCATGAAACAATTTTTTTGAAGTATTCATTCGATGCGAATTTAACTACTAGAGGAATTCTTAAGCAAATAACCCAATTTGACTCAAGTGAATACTATTTAAAGGACCATACTCAACCAAATACGAAATAAACACTTGTGGAAATGGAAACGGTTCTACCTACATAACAATGAGACAAAGATTGCTGAAGTATTCACTAATGACCACTTATATACTATGTCTGAAAAGCACAATTTGCATGAGCAAGCTTAAAAATGCACAATAATGGAAATAGAAGCGGTTCTACTTACATAACGATGAAACAAAGATGTCTGAAGTATTCAATAAAGACCACATATATACGATGCTTGAAAAACGCAACTTGCACAATCAGGCTTAACAAATGCACAAGAATCCTAGAAAGTACTTAGTGAAGGCCATACACAAGCAAATTCACAAATACAGAAAAACATCCAAAAGCGCAAGCTTTTCAGGAGAATCTCTGGTAAAGTTTGGATTATAGGGTTTTGGGGTATTCCTGGACGAGTAGGAGTCACTTTTTAAAGCAAACAATTCTAAGCAATAAATGCTTTTTCTCAAGACAAGTATTGCAAATGCTGCTTCTAGATAATTAGTCGCATTTACCAGGCAAATATTATCCATGCGAATTGAGCTACCAGAGCACCAAGTAATGGCTGAATAAGGTCTACTACACTTGAGTACAACCAAAAGATGCACTAAACACTAGCGGCTCTACTTGCATGATAACGAAACAAATAGTTCTGAAGCACTAGAAAGACCACTTGTATTATACTATTTCTGAAAAGCACAATTAGCATAAGCACACTTAAAAATACGTAGTTGTTGCCTCTTGACCGTGAAGGCGAACCAAAAAGCCAAAATACCAAAACCAAAAAAACCAAAAACACCAAAACCAAAAAAACCAAAAAAACCAAAAAAAAAAAAACCAAAAATACCAAAACAACCAATTTTCCGGGACTCTTGGAGAAGCCTCATAGGGATTTCCTGAGAGTCCTGGAAAATTGGTTTTTTTGGTATTTTTGGTTTTTTTGGTTTTTTGTTTTTTTTTTGGTTTTCTACTGTCCCGCGTATGCGATTTTAGTTGTATTTTAGTCTACGCCCTAGGAAAATACGCTATATTGCACACCGAGTTTGCTTGCAGTGCAGCTGGGTGACTTGAGACAAGGCGAAAAAGGTAGGTTCACTGGGGGGGGGGGGGGTACCATATATATATATATATATATAGTATCAGATATACCCATATGTCTATACGCACGTATGTATGCATGTATGTCTCTAGAAATAGCCATACTAGGAGCATCGCAAGATGTGCGGCCCTGTCGCGAGTTGTTTCACGCCATCGCAGCATTCTTATGTGTTTCCAATCTTATGCCATATGCACTCATGTGGGGGGGGTAGCATATATAAATAAATAAATAAAAAATAAATAAATGTATATATACATATACACATAGATATGGTACCCCCCAGTTATCCACACCTTTTCTGCATATTTTATGTTTTTCTTGTCGGCACTGCGTTTTTTTGGGTTCGTGATTTGTTTTCTTTGTCCCAGCGTGTTGCCTTCTATTTTCTTTCTATCTGGTCGATTATCCATTGTTTACATTGCACCAGTAGGGACCGGTACAAACAGCTACAAATCGGTACAAGTTGCACCGGCCCCGGCCCCGTGGAACCAAGAACCGAGAACCAAGATTGCAGGGAGGTCTTGCCCTGCAATCTTGGTTCTTGGTTCTTGGTTCCACGGGGCTGGGGCCGGTACAACTTGTACCGTTGCACCGGTTTGTACCGGCCTGTGTGTTTCGACAACATAGAGACCGGCACAAACCGGTACAAATCGGAACAAGTAACCAAGAACCAAGATTGCAGAGAGGTCTTGCCCTGCCATCTTGGTTCTTAGTTCTTGATCTTGGTCTTGAGTTCTTGGTTGAACCAGGAACCAAGATTGCAGGGTAAGACCTCTCTGCAATCTTGGTTCTTGGTTGTTGGTTCCATGTGGCCGGTGCAACTTGTACCATTGCACCGATTTGTACCGGCCTGTGTGATTCCGACAACATAGAGACCGGTACAAACCCGGTACAAATCGGTACAAGTTGTACCGTCCCCGGCCCCGTGGAACCAAGATTGCAGGGAGGTCTTGCCCTGCCATCTTGGTTCTTAGTTCTTGGTTGAGCCAGGAACCAAGATTGCAGGGCAAGACCTCTCTGCAATCTTGGTTTTTGGCTCCATGTGGCCGGTCCAACTTGCACCGTTTTGTACCGGCCCGTGTGTTTCGACAGTGTTAAGGATTTCAAGGATTTGAAACTTTTAAATGGGCCGGGCCTTTCCCCAAAATAAATTCAATTTGTCAAAATTTAATTAAAGGATTTTAAGGAATTTAAGCGGCCACTTAAATTCCTTGAAGCCCTTTAAACTTTGAAAGCCAGAGGCATTTCAACAGTTTTAGGAGTTTAAGGATTTTTGAAAACTTAAATGGGCCGGGTCTTTCCCCAAAATAGTTTAGGTTTTTTTTCCATCAAAAAATTGGAAGGCCAGGCCCATTTTAATTTTTTAAAAACACACTGAAAACCCTTAAATTGTGAAAGGCCTCCGCCTTTAGAAAAATTTGAAAGATTCTAGGGATTTTAAAGTTTAACGAAATGAAGGGGCCTTTCAAATTCCTCAAAACTCTTCAAATGAAGGGGAAGCAGAACCATCAAATAGTACATAAAAGGTCAGTCGTAAACCTTAAGCAGTGTAAACTCTAGAGGGCTTACCCCGGCATAACCCTGTAGGATTAAGTTTAGGGATTTAAGCCTCAAGCCCTGTAGGGTTATAAGGCTAGATTCGTATAGGTAATGCCTAAACCTTGAACCCTAAACGTTTGAACTCTATAGGCCTATAGGGTTTAAGGGTTCTAGAGATAAACGTTGAAAAGCCCTCAACCTTTAAGCTTTATGGGGTTTAAAAGTTTAGAAACCTAAGGTAGGGTTTAAAAGTTTAAGTTTCAGGCTTAACCCAAAACCCGATAGGCTTCAAGCCTTGAACCCTATAGGGTTTCGGGGCCTCTCTTAATAAGCCCTAAACCCTTAACCGATAGGGTTTTGTGTTTTCGAAATAAGCCCTGAAAAAGCATTTACAAAACCAGGGAGCGCAGCGGAGCGGAAGGGAGGGGAGGAGGTCGCTGTGCCCAGTGTTTGGAGAGATGGAGAGGACTCAACATCTCAAGGTTTGCATACATCTATGTTATGTAAGGGGTTGGGTCATTTGTTCGTGCGGGTGGTATTTCGTTGCTGGGGTGGGGGGGGGGGGGTTCAGGGGTCACCGCGGCCCGTGAAACGATCTAATTGGCCCGTGGAGAACCACAAAAAAGGGTGGATAACCGGGGCGGCGGGGGAGGTTAGCATACATATATGTACATGCAGAACGCATTGCAATTCCAAAATCTCTATGTCCATATCTATGTCCAGAATATTCCAGAATCTCAAAGTATGTACATATATATATATACATACATGTAGATCTAGATACGAGTAGATGAAGATCTCTCTCTAGGCTTTCGCTTGCCCTAGCCGCTGCTCAGCCGGTGTCAAGCTCGATAGCCAATTTCGAACCCGAGGGGCACAGGTTGTCTAAGGGTCTTTGGAAGGCAGTTTTCTTACCCGATACAGGAATGTTATTCAGAAGATAATACAACGAAACATGAGCCGGAGAGCCTGTTGCCAGCCCTTCAGTCACAGTCACAAGCACAAGACAGAGACGTCATACTCAGCCCGCACGGTCTCTTCCCCCGAAACCGTGCCCACAGTGCCTGAGAACGATGCTTGGCTGTACCTGGGCACCGGCTGCCAGCCGGAAAGTCGGTTTGAAGTAACGGGGCTTCTTGGCTGGCTCTCCAGAGAACCTAAAGATCAATGCAGGAAGGCGTCGGCCCACATGGCGCCGTCCGACAGAGAAGCGAGGTTTTTTGTACAAATGCTGCTTCCTCTGTCGACTGCCTGAGCGGTCACAGTCAGCGCAATTTTAACCTTGGAGGTGAAGGACACCCTGTCGAGAAAAGCTGTTGCAGGTTTGTGTTCAGGCCTCTTCGTCCACGACCACTGCAGCATCTCCTGCAAAATGAAGCGACTGTGAAGGGCTTGAGCGGCATTCTTGGACGGCTAGAGGGTCTGAATAATCAGTAATCATCTTCCATTTTTTTGCAGCAGGTCTCCTCAATCATCTTCCATTAAATTCGTTACGTATGTTTTTTTTGCAATGTACGTGTACGTAGAATATCTCAAAGCTCAAGAAAAAATAGAGGCCGGTAGATTGACCCCGCTGGAGGCAAAGTGGTTTTCTTGCAGCTGCCCCGGCACCTTCAGAGCAGCTGTCACCAACGTCCGGAGGTATGGTATCCTGAGACTAAACCAGGAATGAAACAGCAGTTCGCAAAGACTTTCCAAATGATCCCTGAAGACTTCGAAGCACAAGGCGTCCAGGCACCAAGACTCCTTCAACCGCACAACACAAAATTTACCCGCAGCCCGCTTCTCTCTTTGAACTCCTTCCCTCTCCCCCCCCCCCCCCCATCGACCTTTATCATGCCGTGTCTCGGGCTTGGGATGGCTCGTAAACATCAGCTGTCGAGGCGATGCCATGGCAACAAGATGACATGTGTGCGCAACGCTATTGAAATCTGCAATCAAAGTTGTCTTACTGCGATGATTGGTCCTGGCACGATTCGGACATCCGTGCATGTTGATCACTTGTAACCCCATTTGCTAAAACCGATGCTCCGCGTAAGAACTACCTACTGCTCTAAGGCGTAGAGCCCGAAGTCCGCGCGGCAACTATCACATGGCCCAAATTTCAGACATCTTTTCATTGCCAAGCTGGGGCGATTCAAGAGGCTCAGGTTCATGCAGCAATGTGCACATTCGTCGTATGTGAGGAAGAATTTGTTCCAACTGAACCCAACAGCTTCTCATCGGCCCCTTTGGAAACGTGAAGAAACATCAGAATACAACTTGAGGGTAATGGCTTGCGGCTTGTGCTTCCATGATCTTCCCTTGTGCTTCATGCAATCATGCCGACACCCATGGAGACATGATAAGCCCTCGTTGGCACTCCTTTTTAATTTTGTACTTGTGCTGCCATGCATCTAGGCATGCACTGCCGTGGGCTGCCGCCGTGGCTCCTGTAGCAGCAAAGGCTCCAGCGCAATGGCAGCTACAGCCACTTGCGGCTTTGCTGATACTAGCAGTTACTAGCAACCTGCTCGCAACCGAGGTGTCGCTGGTGTCACTTTGTCTTGCTCATCTGCGCTCAGACGCCCTTAAGACGTAAGACACTTGAACCCCAAGGTCTGAGCCTGTAACCCACGCCCGACTTCACCGCAACAACAACGATCAAAAGCATGAGCCCTGTGGCCTGATTTTCGGAGTCACTGCGGCAGCGCCTGGAGTCTTTGCAGGAGAATGAGTTCGAGTGGAATGCCATGAGTTGCCATACCTTGCTGGATAGGTAGCCAGTCAATGATGTTTCCTGCAACAACTGAACAAGCTTTCACTGAGCATTTCGCTGCTGGCGTTTTTCCTTCAAGTTTCGAAGGAATTGGTCGGAGGCTCGAGTCCACTGGTACTGCCTCAGCTGCAACAGTGGGGCTCGTGTACGTTGAAAAGGCTCCAACTACGTGTCGCTAAATTATCTCAATTTGTACAACGCATTTTAGGCCAGGATTCAAAATGGCTGCAAAGGACAGCGAGTTTCAACATGCCTGGTGCAACATCTGAAGTTACGGGCGCGTAACAGTACATCTTATTCGCGGCAATGTGAACAATAATAATCATTGTGCACAGATTGAGTGTGCGAATTGCAAACGCATGAAACAAGTGCATGAATTCACTAAGCGAAAGAACGGAACGAGAACAGCTTTAATGATTATTTTGCTAAGGGGCCTTATGATTCGCGTTTATTGATAGGCCCCTGTAATCTGACTACTAAAAGAGAATACAAAAAAACAATAGTGTTTTCGCTGGGGCTTGTCCTCAAGCTCTTCATTCCCTTCATTTTGAGATTAATTAGTGCGTTAAGGCCCTTTCCGCCTTAATTGCAATACGGGGCTAGAAGCGCATTAGTATTGCGAGCCCCGGAGACCTTTCATGCTGTGTCCAAAGCTCCTCTAAAAGACTTATCTTTATCATGGGGCTTCTTACCTACAGCAATAAAGGGAAAAATAAGGCAAACAGACCCGGGAGAATAAATGAAATTCACGCGTTGACTTGTACTTTCATATTTTAACAGGCTTTTGGTATCCGAATATTTGAGTCAAGCAGCGCTAATCCCCTTCATAAGCCGGCATGGATTTTCGCACTGAAGTCCCAACAACGTAGGGAGTCGCTGCAGCTGTGACAGCGTGTATCAGATCGATCAAGCCAAGCCCGAAGTGACACTCATTCCATCTCATTCCTGCGTCCCACCAAAGCGCCGCGCTCCTCTGGAGGCTCCGGTGGACAAAACGCCTGCAGCATAGGAGATTCCAAGCCACATCAAGGCTCATGAAGGACATGAAGGGACATGGGCTTGGGTAACACTTGACGGTTCATGTATGGCTTCTGAGTGGCCTTGACTGCTGGAGAGACGAAGGAAAGCACAATTCCATTTCCAGAACAAACCCGGCGATTGCTGGTCAAGCCAGCAATGACGAAGCTCAGGGGCTCAGTATTCAAATCAAGGGCGTGAGCAGTAACCAAAAAAGGCGTGCGGGTATCCCCCTGCATTCTCGCGAGCTCGTGACATGTGTCATGTCTGAGTATGAAAATGTAAATGTATGTATGAAACACAAAAAAAACCACAACCCGTCCTATTATGTGAATGTGCATTACGAGCAAGCATGCGTGGTACGCACCCCTGGAGAATCTACCGAAGGAGAGAAAACTTAGAGGCCTTTAAGACTTGCACCTTGGTCGCTTGACTCAAGATGGTTCAGCGGCGTTTAAATCTTTAGCTGTCCCAGTAGCTCCCCCTAATTTACCGCGCACTTATGATCCATGATCCATTATCCGCGTTATCTGCGACTTTGCATACTTCAATATGATGTGGTCGGAAAGTGATTTGTGTTTTGATGTGCTTTGTCTTTCCCCAAAACAGATACTCAGCAAAAGGCTCGGACAGGAGGCCACGGCGCCACGGAACTTGGGCTGCCTTCCTGGCCCCTTCTGGCTCGAGGGTCGGGTGGGGCGCAGGGGCCGGAAACTGGAATCCATGGAGGCTCACTTCCTGTGCGTGGGTCGCACCATGGGCTCCCATGGGAGTCATAATGGTGGGCTGCTGGCCCGGAACTATTGGGCTCCCTTCATGCTTGCCGGCCAGAAGCGTGGCTCCCATTGTGCATCCCCTACTGACTCTTAGTCGGATGGGGCTGCTACTGCTACTGCTATAGTGCTACAGTGCTATAGTGCTAAAGTGCTAAAGTGCTAAAGTGCTATAGTGCTATAGTGCTGTAGTGCTATAGTGCTATAGTGCTATAGTGCTATAGTGCTATAGTGCTATAGTGCTATAGTGCTACAGTGCTACAGTGCTACAGTGCTATAGTGCTAGGGCTAGCTAGTGCTACTCCTACTCCTACTGCTGCTGCTACTACTACTACTACTACTACTACTACTACTACTACTACTACTACTACTACTACTACTACTACTACTACTACTACTACTGCTGCTACGACTACTACTACTACCATCACCACTACCACTACCACTACCACGACCACTTAGCACTAGCACTACCACGACGACTACCACCACTACTACTACCACCACTAGCACTACCGCGACCACGACCACGACGATGATGACGACCACGGCCACGACCACGACGACTACTACTACTACTCCTCACCTCAGAACGCAGAGCCACCTCGAAACCAGCAGCAAAAACCAACCGGAGAGCAATACGGGGGGCAAGGCAACGAAGGATTTGAGCAAGCTGGGGTCTGCAAGCCCAGTGCGCCGCGTGGCGGTGCGTGGGCGATGAGCGGCGAACGGAGCATGCAGGGCAGAAAGCGGGTGCGACGGGCGAACGCGTGTCCACGACTCCCAAATGCCCTGCCCCAGCCCCCCCGCTCGATCTTTTCAAAGCTTTCAAACCCTGAGCCGGACTCCGCGGAAACCTCCTGAACTTGTTTTGAAAAATTCAGTGGAAACTCTTTGCCACGCACTTCTTCTTCAGGTGGTGCAGTCGTAGCTACCTAGTCTCGGAGTCTGTTTCTCACGCAGCACGCCTCATGTGAGGCTTACACTTACATGTTAACATTTAACTCCACTCGACCCTTCCATTCTTTCGGATCAGACGTCGATCATGTGTTGGCCAGTGTCAGAGCTAGGGAACGGTTGCCCCGGCGCGCCCAGGATTTCAAAGATGCTACTCGCCTGATCATCCGGATGTTCCGGATCCATCCAGAGAGGGTTGTCGTTCGTGCCCAGAATTTCGAGGATGCTCCACGCGCCAGCTCAGCGACACGCAGCGGACACCGATCGAGAGGGTTTTGTCGTTCGCGTCCCCATGCAGAGTTTGGAGGGTTCGCGTCCAGAATTTTAAGCCACGCGCCAACGTCACGACACTCTGCGGATACCGAGAGGTTGCCGTTCGCGCCATTTCGCGCCTAGACTTTGGAGGACGCTCCACGCGCAAGCGCCGCGACGCGATTGTGAGCGCCTCCCACGCGCCAGCGTCACGGCGTCCCACGGAGACAGGGACAGGCCAGTCGATCGTAGCCAGAATTTCGCGAATGCCCGCGTGCCAGCGCAACGCACACCGAGCGTGCAGTGTCGATCGAATTTCGCGGACGCCCCGCGCGCCAGCGTGATTTTGAGCAGGGGCGGCATCGCGAAGGCACCGAGACGAGGGTTTTTGTCCACCTTGTAATCTCCTGACTGTCACTCGCTCAGCCAGTCGATCGACGGAGGCACATATTGCGCGGGATCAAGCATTTCCTTTCTCGACGCCTTTACATGTCTGATCAACTTCAACTCTGGCTCACGGAGCGGCTCACGCGCTTCCCACGCGTCATTCGTGTATCTGTTGCCTTTCTTCATTTCCTGCGCTGCTGCAATCAACGAACCAGTCTGTTGCCCATGATCGAACTGTCCAACATGTCCGGCGTACTCCCTGCCATTTGGGCTGCGTCAGCCAGTCCGAGATGACAGCCGGTGTTGGATAGACCAGTGTTCCTGGCCTCGCAATCGCAACAGAGTTTCCGAGTCACAGGTAGTCCTTCGACATCCCAGTCCAAATCCAAAACCTTGTAACAACAGTCTTGCAACATTCGCCAATGGGAAAACGGAATTCCATGGCGCACAGAGAACTGAACCCGCAATCAAGCTGCGCAATCTTTCGTTCTTGCACATCAAGCATCTTTCCACTCCCTTTACCTTTTCCTTTGAACATGCCCTTCTTTCCTTTTCCTGTGCTTTTCATGCCTTCCGTTTCTTTCCATCCTTCTTAAACTTTTCTTTCCACTTCAAATTTCAAAGCACCTATAAAGCCGGACCTCAATGATTCCTAGCACTGGGAAAAATCGAGATGCCTCCTCTTCGCAGAACTGTAAACAATCTGTAGTGTTCAATGGTGATGTGTCTGACATTCAACCTCACATGCTGCTGCTATGGACCAGTCGTCTTCTGCATTAACAGCTTGATCATCAAATCATTGTCATTCGGCCTTCCAATTGTCTCCTGCCTAACTTTCAATCTAAACAGGCCACTGGCAAGCCACTCTCGAAGTGATCATGTCCCAGTCGGATGAACTGATTTCGTTCAGGAGCTTCGTGGCTCTCTCTCACGCAGTGGAAACTGAGCGCGCAGTCGTTTCCGAATCTCGAAACCATTCTCTGTGTGATGACATATCCTCCTGTCTGCTGCAGATCATACGCTTCAGCAATCGCATCAGTCACTGCATTCTGTATCCCCTCTAGCTCATTCATCAATCGCTTGGACAGGACTTTGAACAGTCATAACAGTCATGGGTTCATGGCTCGAGGGTTCATATTACAAATACAACGGGGCACCCGATTACCCAAAACACAGGGGAAAGCAGCAACCCTCCAGGTACCGTCGGTAAGAAACCCTTTTGCCCAGAAAGCGTTTCACGCTGCAAAACATTGGGTCCAGGTATATTTTTTGTTTTTCTTAGTGTTTTTCATGGTTTTTGGGTTGTGGGTTTAGGGTAGGGGGTTTAGGGTTTCAGGTTTAGGGTTTAGGGTTTAGTGTTTAGGGTTTAGGGTTCAGGGTTCACCTGAAACCATAAACGATACGAAAAAAAACACGAAAAAATAACCATCAGCCCAAAACATTGGGTGCTTGCCGCAGGCGAACCTGCATCCACTCACGCGCCAGATCCATGTCCCGCTGCTCCCATGGCATGGCCCTTAGTGCTACGATTGCGGTGGCTGGGTTGGCATAAGTTCAGTGGGAGCAGGTGACGAACCCAAGACCCTTAGATGCTCCCGACGATTGTGTGCCGACACATGGCTTATGATAGCACTTTGTCTCCAGTAACCCAGTCAAGCCCTGCCGGGCGGTTCGTCCAGCCATAACAACTTGAGAATACAATCCAAGCAACTCCTAACCCACCAACCTTCAACCTTGAGATAGATGATGGAAGGGGGGTGGGGGTTCTTTTGCTTTTTTTTCGGCTTTTCGTGGGCTCGTGCGTCGACCCACCGGCGCAGCCAGTCAATCGGTCGGTCCGCACACCTGTCGGTCAGCCAGCCCCACCGACCTGGTCAGTCGGTCGGTCAGTTAGGGCGGCCGCGGGCGCAGCTCCCCCCATCACAATGTTCGCATGATAGGGTCAAGAGTCTATGTTTTGAAGCAAGCTTGCATGGCGTAACATCAAACAAGGGGTTGCGGGGAGGGGGGGGGAGGGTGCGCAAACCCCCCCTATTTGCAAGCACAATGCCCGCATCAGGGGGCTTGGACAGGCTTCATGTCTGTTTTGAAGCAAGCTTGCATCCGCGGGGGTTGGGGGGGTCGCAACCCCCGCTCCCCCCCTTCCCCCCCTTGCAAATACCGTGCTCGCATGATGGATCTGGACGGGATTCATATTTTTTGAAGCAGCAGCGGTCAAAACATTGCGTGGGGTTGGGAGGGAGGGCAGCCCTGCATTTGCAAACACGGTGCTCGCTTGCTGGGGTTTGGATGGGCTTCATTTGTTGTGAAGCAAGCTCAAATTAGCGAGGGCTCGACTCACCGAGAGGGTCGGTGGGGCTGTGGACAGGCCAACCGAGACCGACCGGGTCCGCAGCCTGTGGACAGATGGACCGACAGGGGGCTTTTTTGAAGTCGTGCGAGCTTGCTTCACAACATATGAAGCCTGTCCACACCCCAAAATGCGAGGACTGTTTCCCCGCTTTTTGGAAGCCGTGCGCGCTTTCCATCGCAAATTTAATGCAGCCACGTGCATGGATGGGAGCCAACCATGCCAACCTTCCATTTCTCACGTATATCCCATGGCCTTTAGCCCGCAGCCCAAATCAGAAACGATATGCCTTGTAAAACAATCTCCCTTACTACAAGACACCCGAAAGCCAAAAAACACCCCCCCAAAAAAAACAACGTAGCTGTGACAAGAATGACTGTCAACGTCGAAGACCTTAGGCCTCAACTTCCTCAGCCCACCTCAATCCACGCGACCCACCGCTCCAAATCCAATCCAAATTCTGGAGGAACACCCCCCCTCCTCCTTATCTCAAAGCCCTAAGCCCTTGTCCACGACAGCTACTGGCACAGACTCGCACCCAATCCCAAACTGTGCTATGTATGGTTTCATGTTTTTGCCACACTCCACTTCAATGCTTCATGTCGTTTGGCTCCTTAGGTTCTTTAATGATCGAAAGGCTAAGGCTTAGCTAAGGCTTTCGGGGGTTAGCTTTGGGAGGGTAACTTTCTTCAGGTGGTTGGGCTGGTAAGGCACCTTCTGCGGTGGAGTGAAGTGATTGCCATTTAAGATTCGAACCTATTGCTCTAAGATTGGGTCCCCCCCCCAGACTTCCAAGTCCATGCAGCACTTCCCCATGCATGTCTGACAGAGTCTCGGAGGCGCCCCCGTAACTGTGGCGGGGAGGAGTGTTGGGCTGTTCTGGTAAAAGTCCCTGTGGTGTGAATTGCACTTGGATTTGGGAGGCCTGAAAGACAATATATAGGGCGAACGTGGGCTGCGCGACCTCCTCCCGCACGATTCGGATTGATCAATTTCATAGTTCCACCGCGAGGTCTCTGCCCCCCGCATAGTTATGCCCTCTACACATCATTGAGCAAAACAACTAACCTGAACGCCTGGCAGCTATAAACGCACAATGATGCTGTAAGTTCAGGACGTCATACAATAACAGTGTACACGAGATCTCCACAAACCGGATCACAGGCTTGCCGTAAGTCGAAAGTTTTTAAGCTGTCTTCCTAAACAACCGATTCTGGTGGACAGGGGTCGCGGCCTCTCATAGTCTGGGTCATTTGCTGGAGAGAACCTCTCCTGCCAGGGCGCTCAGGCTGCGATGAAACCTTCAAGTATATAGTGCCCTTTCTTCAGAAAGCCGACAGCGACAGCAAAGCGCATCGATGCTCATGATGGCTAAGAGTCACACCTATCCACTAGCAGTCACTCCAACCGAATATGAGCTCTGACGGCCTCCTCTCGAGGCGAGGGCGACCTTTGAAGTCGTTCGAAACATGAAGTTCTGAAAACCTCTGGGGTCGTGTCCTTGAGGCTTGAGGAGATTGGAAGGCTCCTGGGACGCTTCCTGCGATGTGTTGGGCGGAGGCTCAGATAGCCCTCACTTTTTGTCTCCACCTGAACTTGTGCAATCGCCAAACACATAGCCCTCAGCCAACAGCAGCTACCTGCTACTTCCAGCCGGATGAAATCGGATCCTTCAGCCGATGTGTTTTTGATCCCGGCTATGGAAGGCTCAAGATGCCCAGAGAAAACTTTGTAGGCACCAGCCAAGTCCCAAATAGCCAGTTGGCAAAGATTGTTCAAGGGTCCAGTTGATGCCAAATGTGAACTGCAGTCGCTGGAACAGGAGCCAAAAAGCAAGCATGCGCTGGTGCCGCAGATGACTTCAGCAATCAGTCCGAAAATCTGCATCATGATGTTCACCGATGTTCATGAATTTTCAGAAGTGTGATAGACGATCAAGCTCACTGTGCTTCCACCAGGCATTAGCACATATTTTTGATGTCAATATAATGTGTATCATGCATGGCCTTGCTTGGCAACTACACAGATTATGTTCTGCATTGCTTGTTGTTTACGAAAGGGGCTAGTTTTTTCTTGAAATCGGGTGCTCTATTTGGAGGTCGGATGTTTGTAGTTTGCTCTGAGCATGTGCTCGACGTTTCGTTCAGAATGCTTTGCTCGGTTTCCTCAGTTCTTGAAGTCGAAAATGTGCTTCGAAACACATTAGCTCCGCCGAAAGAATTTAATTTAACTGTAGAGAAAGGCATGCGCAATACAAGGCGAAACATGGACTTGAGTGGCCTCACACAGCATGAGTTGGAAGCTCCTTCAGATGCATCAGAAGGGCCTTCCCATGAATTCGGCCGCCCTGCCATCCACGTGGGTGGTGTACTGGGATGGATCCATGCGGCGAGCCTTCAAGGCAGTGGGCTTTGACATGGGGAACACGCCAGTGAACGATGTCCAATGCAGATGTATGGAAGTAGCAGGCCGTTCAGTCACTTAGTCTAATTCATCTGATGGAAAAACCAACCTTGAAGAAACTTGGTCTGGTCAAATTCGATGGTGATCAAACATTGCTGATCGAAGCTGCTTCAACTTAAAAAGTCCGACCAAAGCAACTTACTGTACTGGCCACGGCCGCAAAACTCTGCTTGGTCTGAGCTGCCAGAAACGACGGGTGATGGTGATCTGTGATGATGGCTGATTCGGCTGCCGACAACAAAAGATCAAACAAAGCTGCCCAGCGGGCCGCAAAGACGAAGGAGCCCATGGAGCGGCGCAAAATTTCAAAAAGCGGAACAAATGTGTCCGTGGGAGAACGCATCGGCTTCTGACAGGAAATCTCTCTGCCAAGAGTTGCTAGGTAACAACTGACATCCTTCGTCAAGTTGTTTCTTAACCTCCCTCTGAATGCACATGACAGACAGACCAATGAAGACGCCAGCTGGAAAGTGCATCCCGATTAGGGAGCACATAGAGCGCCTTTGCAGACTGGTCTCGGTGCAAACGACCCCACAACCTCACTCACCGTAACAGCTCTTTTGGCACTAAGCCTGCAGATCCCCAGCCTGACGACTGCGCTGGGTGTACTTCGCGGAATACCTACAGGCGTTGACTCGGTGTGATCTCATTTCCCGATGCATGTTTGCGAGCCTCTCGGACCGGCATGCAATCTCAGCTGGGTACTGATACCGAAACCTGGTGCCGGGGTTCGCTGTGCCCATGGAAGACCTTCAACAAGTTCTGGCAAGGACAGCTGCTCAAGACTCAGTTTTTGTAAAGAAGTCAGCCTGACCTATGCAGTTCGCGTGGCATCGTCATTTGAGGCTCATCTGCACAGTATGGCCCATGCCCTAAGGAACAACAGTTCCGTAGGTATTGCAGCGAAAGCAAAGGGGCACCAAGTCATCTCCAATGAGTGCAACTGTCAGCGTCGCCTTCCCTTCCCTTCGCAGGTCCTAAACAGTGAGCTTTTGGCAGTTGCCGCCTAGTGTGGTTCGGCGTGGAGGAGCGAAAAGCAGCTGTGAAGGGCATCTCTCCTGCCATTTGGGGGCTTTCATGTTGAGATTGTTTCGGCTTAGAGAAAGGGTTCTCCCGACTCGCCCAGGCTCACTTTCGAGCTGTTCAGACTCTAGACAGCCCGGGCAGCACCAGCAGCAGCACCAGCAGCAGCACCAGCAGCAGCACCAGCAGCAGCACCAGCAGCAGCACCAGCAGCAGCACCAGCAGCAGCACCAGCAGCAGCACCAGCAGCAGCACCAGCAGCAGCACCAGCAGCAGCACCAGCACCAGCACCACCAGCAGCAGCAGCAGCAGCAGCAGCAGCAGCAGCAGCAGCAGCAGCAGCAGCAGCAGCAGCAGCAGCAGCTCCAAAGCAAAAGGTGCAACAGCGATGAATTCAAGGTTTCGCTATACGAAATCGCCAGTGAGCACAACTGTCTCGATCAAATATCAAAAGGCCAAAGCGGCACGACAATATTTTTGGCTTCATTGATCACACTGGTCCCCCCATCTACGGTTTTTCTGGGAAGCGTTCGTGCGACTTCAAGCAGCATACGTAGTAAAACCTCGTCTGTCCACCGTTTTCTAAGGTATGCTCGCACCACCATTCGCTGTAGCTGCTCTGTATGGCAATTCCTGATTTTGGGTTGGGGGTAAGGGGGAGGTGGTTTGATCAAGTCCTCTGCCACTCACACGGGTCAGAACTACGTGTTGTGCAAGTCACACAGACCCTAGCTCGAACGATTTTTTTCATGTCGGCTTGGTTGTGCGTTGCACTTGCCGCATTGCTCCTCTGCAAACGGGTCTTTTATATTGATGGTCTGAATCTCAGAAGTGTCCCGGTTCAAAGGTGCATGCAGCCTCGAACTGTTTTTAAACCAGTGCTGGGGCACGGTCGCGAACTTGAAGCCCAAAACCCCTATGAAAAAACACATAACTCAGCAATGACAGGGCTGCCGACAAGCGCTCCGTCGCTGCAAACGGCGCAAAAAAAGGATGAGTTCCATGTTTTGTCCGGACCATGTCTGATGATTCAGGGCCAACGACTTGCACTTGGGTTTCGAGGCTTCGTAACTTTAGAAACACCCTTCTACGGCTAATCGCATGTTCAGCTGTTTCAGCTTTTATGTCACACCATTGGGCTAGAGTCTGAGAGCGCATTTCCTTGCCCCCCCCCCCCCCCCCCCCCCTTTCCGGACCTTCCGCTTGTGGAGGTGCACGTTTCACATCTGGGCAAGGCCTGGAGCAGCAAAACACGAAGCATTCATGCAGCTTTGCTGGTTCTCTTGTGGTTCGCGCGCTTCAGGTCTCCCAGACGGGAGCTGGAAAGTACCAACATGCACAGGCTGCACAGGAACGGCTCACCGGTTTCCCGGGTCACTGGCTGGGCAAGGTCGTATTCGAAGCGCTGCTTGGGTGAGTTCAAGACCTGCCAGGAGAAGTGAACGATGTTGTAGCCCTAAACCCCTTTGTCCCTTCCAGTCCTACAGCACCTTACTAAAACTATTTGAACGGAAGCAAAAGACTGCCGCTGTCACACTCATGGGGGAGTCGAAACACAGTTGTCCTTTACACTTCGGCATGAGGGCAACCAGCCACAGAAAACATACTCGAGTCAACCTCTTGGTTCTGGGTTTAGGGTTTGGGGGGTAAGGGTTAGGGCCTGCATAAGCCAAAATGTAGTACACTTCCTCGTGAAACTACACGCTAACAGGTTTGCTCTTGATCTATGCAGGGTTTGGATGTGACCGTTGGCAGTGATCTCCACCTAGGAGTAAAACACATCAGGGAAAGTGCTCAATTTTTTTGGGGGGGGGGGGGCTTCAACGCTTACCAACCTGAATGCTCCAAGATCAAGTTTCGGATTCAATGGAACCCACCCCCTCAAACCCAGATATCCCCCAGAAAGCTGTGGATAACTGGGGCGGAAGGGTACGGATTGTTTACAACTTTTCCGATTAATGTTGACTTCACATTAATGATTCCCGCTGCAATTGTAAAATCCAGCTGCCGGAACACAATAATGTAACCCCCCACAATTATAAAATCCAGCCCGGAATATTTTTTTACGGGCGTGGTGCTACTACCTAATACTAAAACTAATAGTACGTCCTACCAGGATTTAGGCGAATATAATTGAGGAGGCCCTGGCCGGAGAGATTGATCAATCAAGGGGGGGGGGGTTTATTAATGCGAAGTCAACATTACCTTTTGCCATTTGATGTTTTCTTTGTTTTTGTTCATATTTCTCGGTGCCCCTTCGCGCTCCATTTTTATGGCTTTGTCTGACCCATGCCCATTCATGAAGCTCCGCTTTATCGACTACGGCTCCATGGCCTGGTAAGCGACATTGAGCTTCACCATCTGGGCTTCCCGCCTGAGCTGTACATGTCGGCAAGGCTGAGGGCACACACACACACACACAGTGATTGCTGAGTGGCATGGTGATCTCCAACAGCTGGCAGACGACATGCGATTGGAGCCATTCTGCTGCCAACTATGCCGGCCGAGCGCTTGCTCCTGGCCCTCATGAGAGCGTTCCCCTATATTTCAGATGGAAGCCTTCTCGTGACCTCACGCTCGTCCAGCACGAAGGCGACGCTCATGGTCTGCGACTCTTACTTCATAATGCTTCAGATTTTCATGAGTTCCGAAGCATTCGATAAAAAGTGGGCGTCTTCGATCCCGTACGCATCTGATATCCTGGTCCTTGACTTCGAGCCGAAGTGCCCAGATTTCTTATATTCAGGTATATTCAGGTGGTATGAAGTGAAGGAGAAGGCAGAGTACATGGTGGGTTGGACGGACGGTTGGCAGTGCACGTTCGGCGGAGGACACTCTCTTGAGCTGAACACCGGCATCGAGCCGGTGACAAGCCGTTATCCAAACACAGAAACATGCCGTTCAGGCTACCAGGCACCAAATCTCGGAGGACCTCCTGCCGGCGGCTGGAGACAAACCACTTGGAGAGACTCTGCTACCTCCTTCACGACTGAGCTCCCGTCTCTCTCCGAGTGGCCTCGTCCAAGTGAACGGCTTTGTCTGGATGATACCTGACACACGTACGGCAGAATGCAACCTATTCCTGTGGTATCCCAATAGAGCTTCTGGTGCATGGTGGTGCATGCAATCAATGCCATCCACCCCCACTCGGAACACGGCCCTTGCATTCGGACCTAGCTCCGCCATGCCTACGTACCCACAACTTTCGGCGCAAGGGCTACGTGAAATCCACAAACACTGCAAGGAAACACGTCATATTGCGACAGAGCACCGCTTGCAAAGGCTCCGATATGCCTTCTTGACCTTGCAACAAACAGATCTGGCATTGCTGCTGTATGGATACAAAAGCAACAGTGTTTACGCATTAACGACCCAACCCTCTGTACGATTTGATGGAAAACTGAGACTTTGAATTGCGTTGGTTCGGCTCCTCTCTACCAATCTTCTACCATTCGCTGTGGCGGATGAAGCATGTAAGTCAACAAATCAGGGAAGTACAGTAGATTCGTGTGTTGAGTGTCGCGTGCTTGCTTCTCTTTGTTACTGTTGCCCAAAGATGGCACAACAAAAACGCAAAACTTAGCCAACCATCTTGTCCATGGCGTTTCGGGTTCGATGATTCCATGCCGTACTAATCGCAGTCGCACCCTCGATAGCAGAAAACTGGCCGGCCGTGGGTCATGCCTTTCTTTAAACTTCACCTCTACTCCTTTACAGAAGAGATGTGGCCATGGCAGCAGGTGAAGGGGCTGCCAGCCTCAGTTTGACTCGCCTTAGCTTGGAGGCCCAGGATGGAGTAGTGGTCTTGCTCCTTGGCACCAGGTTGCGATTGAGTGACGCATAGTGGCGCATGCCGCTGGGATCGCAGAAGCCTCTTTTGCCCTTTTCGCGATCGTGCAGCTAAGCACGTCGGCACATGCGGCGTTCTCTGGCCAAGAGCAGCGATGGACTATGTACAGCCTTTCTATGCTGCGGCCTGCTTGAATCATCAGCCTTCAGCACTGTCCGGCGACCAATTTGGCTCAATCATCCGAGGGGTCTCCGTGGTCAGCAGGGTCGCCAATCACCTCCTGAACTCTGCAGTAGCAGCACGACACGGCACTTACACAAGCTTACACAGGCAGCAACACCCCCCGGAGTAGTAATTTCTTGATCCAAGATGTGGGCTGACCAATTCATCAGTGCGTTTGCACCTGTGATGCCCTGCCCTGGTCATCGATTTCTATCCTTGGTTTCGAGATGCACTGCTATGTCATTTAAGCAACACTTCTGCTAGACCCCCGACATCCAGCCCTCGTTTGGACTTGGAAGCAAGCCGCTTGAGGTTGAGACTGGTCTCCGACTCTCGAAGTTACGACCGAAGCACAATTACACCACCGAAGACCCCAAACAGTCAGAGGCGCGTCAAAGAAACAGTGGAGACAACGGGAGACAAAGAGAGACGAAGGGAGACAAGGAGGAGCACAGCAACCCGGCAAGGCCACCCACATAAAGGGAGACAAAGGGAGATAAAGGGAGACAAAGGGCGACAAAGGGAGACAAAGGGAAACAAAGGGAGACAAGGAGCCCAGGAACCCAGCAACAGTCCTCAGAACGTCGGCAATCCTTTAATGAATTTAGAACCCCAACAACTGTTTGGGGGAAAAACCAAACTCGCAAGACAAATGCCAAAGGAGTCCCGAACAGCCGAGAGTCAAAGCTTCAGGACCTCCTTTCTGAATCAAGTACCTGAGTCTGTGGTTCTGTGCCAATGCTGGGCTTCATGCTATTTGGATTCGGATACTCTAGCTTTAGTTTAAGTGCTGAGTTTAAGGCAGGTTGACGTAGCTTTATGTTGTGCGCTGGGACCCTTGCTAGGAAGAGGCAGTCCTCATATGTCTTCATGGCAGTCATGGTTCCCTAAGCAGCCAGTGCATAGGCGGAGATCCCTTATCCGCCGACCCCAGCGGTAGCAGGGCGGCGTCAGTGAAGACCCCCCACCGCCCTCACCGCCCTCACCCGCTCTCACAGCATGCTGCTCATGACACCTTGAATTGGAGTGTTTTTGCATTGTTTGGCTTCAGTGCATGCCCAAACCCCGCCACCCATCGCCCTCACCCATGACGCCTTGAATTGGACCTTTGACCCCCCCCCACCCCATCCATTCAGGTGGTCCACCACCCCCACCCCCCCCCCCCCCCCCCCCCCCACACCCCCCACCACACCCCCCCCACCCCACCCCCCCCACCCACCCCCCCACCCCCCCCCCACCCCCCCCACCCCACCCCCCCCACCCCACCCCCCCACACCCCCCCCCACCCCCCCCACCCCCCCCCCACCCCCCCCCCCCACCCCACCCCCCCCACCACCCCCCCCCCCCCATGCCTCGGCGGCCTCGCCCCGACCCCCTCTACCTCACCGCCCTCCGCCCTCATCACTCCCCCTCCCTATGCCCCCCTGCCTGACCCAACCCTCAACCCTCACCCCCCCACCCCCCCACACCCCCCCCCACCCCCCCCAACCCCCCCACCCCCCCCCCCCCCCCCACCCCCCCCCCTTTCCCCCCCACCCCCCCCGCCCCCGCCCCCCCCGCCTGCCCGCGCTCCACCCTGCCTTCCGCCCCAATGCGACTGTCTTGGGTCTGGGGTCGGCGGCACTGGCGGTAGCCATTAAATCGGGCAGCGCGAGGTCCCCAAAGGACCGAGCAAATGCGGACCTTTTAGCCCGGGTCGTCCCGGCAATAGCCTTGCTGGCCTCTGGCCTTCTGCGAAGCAGAATTAGGCCGGACGCCAGTGCCGCTGACCCCCGCGTGCCGCCGGCGAATGGTTTTTTTTTCGTGGTTTTTTGCGTCGCCACGGAGACCCCCAGAGGGCGCGCATCATGAGCATCAGCGGGTCCAGCCCGGGACCCCCAGGCGCGCATCAGGAGCATCAGCGGCTCCCGGGGCGGGACCGCGGGGGGGCATCAGGAGCATGATGCCCCCCAAAGGGCGGGCATAAGCGACGTGTCTCAGCCCGGGGCTAGGAAAAAGGGAGTTTAGGGGCCTTATAAAGTGCTTAGAAACGTTAAGGGAGTCTCGGAGCCTCAAACGCTTAGAGATTTGAAGGGGGTTTAGAGGCCTGAAAATGCTTAGAAACTTAACGCTTAGAGATTTTAAGGGAGTTTAGGGGCCTCAACATGCTTAGAAACTGCTCGCCCCGGGCTTCTGCGTGCGCTGCCCGCCCATGGGCGCAGCCCCTTAAAATAAGCTAACAAGACTTGGTCGTACCTTGGCGCTATGGATCTCAGCCCTGCTCTTGGCACGCGGACGCAGGCAATGCTGCAAAGCTGCACATGGTAGTTGTCGGCATCTGCCTGGTTGCAGTTGGTTTCTACCTTTGGCACACAGTCACACGCCCCATCAACGACCCCGAAGTCGAAGTACTTGCCGCAGGAGGCTTCGTTCAAGACATACCTCAAAATGTCAATGGGGAACATGTAGGAATGCGAGCATGCTAGGGGCTTTTTCTAGGAGACGGCCTAGGCTTAGGGTCATGCGATCAACTCTAAAATGTTGCTGAACGTGTTGCCGTGCTGCTCGAAGCACGCCTTGGTCTGGTAGTTGCCCACGTTCTTTTTGTAACCAGAGTTAGCATTTGCCTGCAGCTCCCATCAAGAACACAACGAAGGGCTCGGGGTACAAGGGGTATGCAGGAGCAATTAAGGCGCAACTTTTCGGGCAGGACTACAAAGCCGATAAGGCTTTCAAACTCAATTCCTTTTCCAGTCTGCGCTGCGCAATACTTGTTGCTGGCCACCAGGGTGAAGTAGAACGTCGTCGTCAGCGTGGTGTCGGCTTCCTGGCCCTGCGCCGACAGCAGGCTTGCAGAGTCTGGCCTCAGAGTGTGCGGTTGGGGAGTTTGGATTTTCTTATACGAAGAAGCCTCCCTTAGCTTGAAAAGTGCGGCAAAGCCAAAATGCAACCTGTAAACCCTGATTCTTTCTATACCCTTGGTAACTGCCGCCGGTAGTCGCGTCCAACGCGTGTCCAAGGTGCACACAGCATATGTGGTCCAAGGCGCGCACAAGGTCCCGTTTAGTACGCACACCCGCGTGCACCCTGGACGTTTATCATTTTGAGGCATCTGCTTTCAGAGCATATAGGGCTTCTCACTCAACATCTCTTTTCAGGCTGAGCGAGAAGCGTGAAACATGGAATGCGAGAAAGAAGGGACTTCCTGCTTTGGATCGAAGCACAACCCTGCTTATTTCAATCCAAACGACAGATTTCCTTGCTTGGATCGAAGAGCAACCCTTCTTTTTGCAATCCAATCGGGGATTTGCTAGTTTGGATTGGAAAAGAAGGGTTGTTCTTCAAACTGCTGGCATGGGGCCCCTGTGCACTCCAGACCAAAAACTCAAATTGTGGAGTCAAGCTAGGCTCGCCACCGTCAAGAATCCAAGCACGAATAGTACCCACACCCAAAAACTATACCCTCGACCCTCCAGCCCGTACCCAGGGCTTCCCACCCGAGACCTCCCAGCTGGACCGGAGGTTCCGGTTGCCCAAAAGCACGCACAGGCGTGGCGCAGGTTTCTGGGACCCCTGGAACCGGTCCCCATGTGCACCCCAATGAACGCGTGCACCTTGGACCTGGCGCCCTGCCGGAAGCAGGGCTAGGGATGCTTAGGGCACATGAGCGGATACGAGTATGTAACACCCCTCAACTCTGAACTCGACTAGACCAGAGAACCCGAGCGCAAGAAACAAGCAAGTAGATAAGGAGGCATGACCTACATCACGGCCCTAAAGGCTGCAGATGGCTGTAGCACTGTGCGAAGATGGCCAAGTTGCTTCCGCTGCATCTTGTGCCCTTTATGAGACTTTGCTTCCTGCTCTGGCCGTGACTGCACCTGGGCATTTGGAGCGGGCTGGACATGCCCCATGTAGATCCAAGAAGTTAGTCATGTAAGGCAACGTATGGCAATGTAAGGTCCATCATGCTTGGACATGGGTGTGCCATGCAGCCCACGAGAGGCTTCACGCCGGGCCTTGGCTTTGGATTTTTCTGTCGGCTGCTTGTCGCCCGTGGGCGTGGCCGCTGCTTTTACTGAAGAAGCCTGGTGCCTCGAGACGGCTTGTCAGAACTAGCATAGATTTGCTGAGGTCACTGACATGGAGGTGCCAGAGGCATTGAAACACATACAACAAACCTACTCGTGTGACTCGTACCTCCAAGAAGAGGCCTCGAGCCGTAGGTGTCTGGCCCCAACAACCCATGAGCCAGACCCCTTTATTTGGCACTTTTTTGGATGGAATGGGTACCCCCCCCTAGCCGACATGTGTCCGGGAGCGGACCAGGACCAGGGGCAGCTGGGCCGTCCGCTTCCTGCTACGCCCCTTTCCACTGGCAAACGTTATCCCTTTCGGGGGGTGGACTCCCCCAGCCCCTACTGCAGGATCCAACAAAAATGAATCATTGCTCGAAGCCGAAAGCCCCAAATACGGCACCTTTTGTTCTCTCAAAGCCTTCTTTTACTCACTCTTACTCACTTTTCACTTTTGACCAGGGCAGCGCCTTTTCTTGGCGCTCTGCGGTACGTGGCCAGAAGGATGACCTGTTCAGTGAGCGAATGGGGGTTCATGGTTTCGAAGTCGTGGCTTTGTGGGGCATGCAACGGGGGCCAGAACCTTCTCTTTTTTTAGCAAGGTTCAGGGCGGTCTTCAATTTCAGATTGCTTCGTAGGGCTGCCTTAAATCAGAAAACTTCACATCTTATCTTGGCGCGTTCGCCTTTGAGGTGAACGGAGTGATGCCTGAAACTCAACTACCTAGTCAACAACACACGCATCACGCTTTCCCTGCTTCCACCACTGTGCTCCAGCATTCAACCTAAACCAAATCCTTGCCTGCGTTTCGGGGCACTTTCGCTTTGCTGGCAGCTTTGTGGTGCGGAACTGCATCGGCAGTGAAGCCTTGCAGCCATTTGAAAGAAGATGTGCCACGAAGAATGCAAAGAATAGACGGCCAGACGAGTTGGTGCGCACGTGGTAGGCTTCGTATAGAGGAGCTTTATGTTATGAATCTTAGGATGTGTAAGAAAGTCTCCATGTAAAAGCGCCCGCATAAAGACACATCCACGCAGGCACATCATCCTCAAAAGAAGTGATCTGTATTTTGAGTGGCAGAATCCCTTCGTGACAGAAACCAGGTCTGCTCGGACACATCGGGCTTCAGTATATGTGGGCAATACCTCACCATTGAGGCTATGGCAATATGATGAGGGGTGGGGTTTTTAAGGCCCGTGTTTGCGGAAGGATTTAAGTAGGAGTGCCCAGGGGCAGGGTGGCACAAAACTCGTGTGACATGTTTTGAAGTTCTTCGAGGGCAGCACGGTTTGAAAAGGCAATGGGGGGTGCGGGGGGGTGCGCAGCCCTCCCCCCCCCACCCACTTGCAAACACAACCTTCGCATGTATTGAGGCACATCACACACATTTCCAACCCCCCCCCCGGCATCCCCCATTTGCATATGGACTAATTATGTGCTTCAAAACCAGTTGAAACTATTCCTGGGCTTACCCAGAATGAAGAACCTACCCAGCGTGTCCATGTGGAGCGCAGTCATTGGGAACAACAAAAACCCACAAGAAAACCGCAGATGAGTGCTAACCCGATGTGCCCCAAGTCTCAGAGAACGTGGTACAATGCTGGATATTTCTGGACATGACATCCGCGCATTAACTTTATGTAACATGCCTTTAGCCCACTTTTCTTGCCTTCCTTGCTGCTTTGCACGTCGCAAAATCATCTTGCACTGAAAGTCCAAGCCGGCCTTCCATCTCCACGGAGCTCACGCGGGCATTGCCATCAGAATGCTCCTCCGAGCCCTCGCTGCCTTCGTTCTTTTCTTCCTCCTCCGACTCACTCTCCTCGACATTCTCAATGGCTTGCTTTTCGTCCTTCTGCTGACGTAAAGCAGCATCAAGCTGAATAGCGCTCGACTTGCTGTTGTCATCCAAGCATTTGTCGTTTGCAGACTTTCAGGCAACTAGGCTTCATGTGGACGGTGCCCAACCCAGAAACTCCGGGCAGTGGAGTAGAAGAGTAGAACTGACGTGGCGTGCTTCCCTCAGCTCTCAGCGCAGCTCCTTGGCCTCGGAGACGGCGTTCTTCGAGCCCGTGGCCAGCTCTGACTCTCCCTGCTCAGACAACTGGTATAAGCACTTTCCTGATGCACACCATGCCAACTGCACGTCTCCGCAAAAAATAGAGTCATCTGCGGAGACAGATGCAAGGGAGCAAACCTTCTGCCGCTCATAGAAAATGATCTCGCCCAAAAAAACCCCAACCCAAGACACACGTCCCGCAAATCTCGTTAACCTCCACCTCACACACCCCATATCGCCTTATCACCAATGAAGCCATCGTGAGACATGTCGAAACATGTCGAAACCACATGGCCTCTGGAAGCCCTGAGCCGTCGTCGCTTTGGTCATCTGAAGCAGTGGTAGTGGTCTCCTCGTCCGACTCCTCCCAGGAGGTTCTCGTGGGTTCGCACGATTTCAGCATTGGGGGTGGACACGGTTCCCAAGGGGCTCGTGCTCAGCTTCTGATGCGTCACCGGCAAGGAGTTTCACAAGTCACCCTTGCCAATGACGATTGCATGTATACTACGTGGTTCAGTCTGGTTCAGTCTGGCTGGGCAGCTTCGACTCTATACTTGCAAGCCCGAATTTATGTTCCCTAAATCTCATGCTACGCAAATCCCCCTGCAGATCGTGGTCGGGTGATTTTGCCCGCGTCTTGCCAAAACCTCGCAATGGGAGACCGGAACCCTTCGAATCGACCCCAAGGACCTCCTCGTCGGATTCGCCTTCGTCCTCTGAATCTGGATCCTGGCATAGACAGCTCTTGCTGCTCAAAAGGCCAGACTCGATGGCGCAAGGGACCCTCAAGATTCAAAACCCTAGCTTCCCGAACACTGGAACTCTCAAGACGCCAACGCAGCCCGTGCACCATCCATTTGTTGATTGAACGCCCAAACACCACCTTCCCAAGCCCTCAGTCTCTGAGTCGCTCAGCCTTGTGCAAGCATTTCCTTGCTGTTCAATGACTTTCTTGCTTTCCTTTTGGTAGGGGCATTCTGTAGAGCATTTACTGGCATCACAGTGCGTCCACACGTCCTGCCCTTTGGTTTGAGTATGTGAACGTCTCTTGCTTGGCACCTGGCATGGTTATTCCAACACCTTCGTGGCCGCGAAGTTGGGAACAATGGAAACAAGCAACGCTGGCGCGTGGAACTTTGCCGCTGAATTTAAAGATTTGATCCCTGTTCTTCTAGAGTGTTCTAGCACGAGTGCACCTGATTTGGAGGGTGCCAGCAGAAAGTTCGACCACGTGCGACTCGCTCGAATTTGCATTCTGTTCATCAGTGCGGATTCGATGGCTCAGCGGTTGGCTGTCTGCTCCAGCATACTAGGCTTTTTGCCTTCAGCCTGCGACGCTTTTTTGCATGCACTCGATTTGAACCTTGCTTGTCCATTGCTCGTCCCTTCTCCTTGTTGGCAACATTTGCTTGCCACCTGGATGTTACTAGGTCCTCCCGGGGCATCAGATTTGTCATGCTTGTGAGCTGCTTGTTCATTAAGCCTTTCCTGCACGTCTTTACGGTCAGCTGCATGACGGCGCATGCCGGTTCTTGTTTGCATGGTGTGGTCCCTCTGCTTGCCTTTGCTCCAACTCAATCTTGCATGCCGTCTGACGCCCGTCTTATCTTCTTTCCTTGTCTTACTTCCCACACGTATTGCATCACTTGTTACCACGATTCTTTGAGCATCGTTGCTGACAATTCGGCCAGCTTGAGCAGGGATACCGTGTCAAGGAAGACTCGAACGCGTTGTTTCCTCCCTACAGAAAGCAGCAGCCCACAAACTTGTATCCAAATGGTTCGAAGGGACATTCATCGGCACGTAGGAAATGCAAGGTGCAAGAAACAGATGCAGCGGACTCTTCTTGCATGCTTTGCTCGGATATTCAATGCATTAAATTAGGTGAGGTGTGTGGACATTTGCTGAGCGGAGCTGGCTGCAAGCCTAACCGTTTTCGGTGCACATGCAAAAGTATGCAACCCTTTTTGATTGTGTGAGCACAAAACAAGAAGCTCCGTTCGAGCAAAATCGACCAGGGAGGGTGCGACATGGTCGTGGTCGACACAAAAAACAAACGCCACAGGTGGAAAAAAAACACTGATTTTGCGAGTTTACGATCTATCGATCAGCATTGCGCACGTGAGTCTTTGACTTGGCTCATGTCTGCGTCTGTGTGTGAGTGTAAGGAGCGAGAGAGAGAAAGAGAGAGAGAGAGACACACACACAGAGAGACAGAGAGACAAAGAGAGACAAAGAGAGACAAAGAGAGACAAAGAGAGACAAAGAGAGACAAAGAGAAGTCGCTGTGCAGGCGAATCCAAGACCAAGGAAGCAGTCATGCAGGGAACGCATGCCCATCGTAGACAACTACGCCGACTGCCCCATGGAGCTTGTTTCCACAACGGGCGCGGGAACAGTTCATGTCAGTGCACCTGCGTGTGTGATGAAGGCGTAACATCTCGCTGTGCCTGCGCACGTCCTCGCTGTTGGTTCGAAGATACGGAGCATTCAGCCAGGATTTTGGAACGTGAGCGGGTGAAGCAACTTTGGTGTGGAGCAGCATAGAGCGCTTGAGAATTGATTGTGAGAGCAGCAGTTGCATGTGAGGCATTTAACGCGAGCTGGTGCTGCAACTTCGGTCTGTGGAACATTGCATTGCGTGGAGAGTCGCGTCAGAACTACATACTTGCACAGAGCAATTCACCAACCCTCGACATATGCTCACAAATCATTTCATGTAAACGCAAGATGGAAGTGGCATCTGTTTATCCCAAACCCTCCCGGCAAAGCTCCCTTCAATGCCAGGGCCCATGCCGACTTCGTGCGCTGCAGCTCCCTGTCCGTCCGAAGGAGCTCCTCGCCCTCGCCTTTCGAACTCTACTGAAGGACTTCAGACAAGGCATCACAAGGACTGTGAGGACTTTGGAGTATTTTTCGCAGCTCCGTGAAGCTCCGTGAGACGTAGGAACATTTTCTTCCTTCCTTTCGCCCTTATTGCCGTGTTATCCTCAGGGTGTAATAGCCACTGGCTGGGGCGACAACGCACAGCCTATCAACAACTCTCGCAGATCCCACCTTCTTCTTCTTCATCACCACTGCCTGAGCCTGGCAAGGCAAGAAGGCAAGCAGGCTCGCCCACTAGCGAGTACAAGGACCTACACCTTAAAAACACAACTTGTACGTTCATCGTCCTCTGCGCATTGTCCAGTGCACGTTGTTGCTAGGACCTATCTGCTTTGGGGCCTACGACTGGTGTCCAAGAGGGTCCATGTGGAGTCACGCTTGACCTGCTATGAGACCACCTTGCAACCAGTACGCTTAATTGAGCCCCTCCAGCAGATTCCACAGAGTGGTGGTACAACACATCAAGTTGTCGGTTGAGGGTTCCGACGCTCACGTTAGCACTCGCAGGTTCGAAGTTCGAAGTTCAAAGGTCCGCGAACGACTCATTTCACTGACGAGCTAATTGTCTGGGGAGGGCGGTTCATCGCCGGGGTTGAAAGGTTGCACGGCTTGAAGGGCATTTTGGATCATTTTGGTGTTCTGCCCTGTCGAGCCACCTCCTTCAAAGGTTCATTGGTGCTGGTTGCCAGACTCGCAGGGCCTTATTGGACAAGAACCATGTCGAAGAACGGACCTTAAGCCAGGTCTGACTGTTCACGGAACGTTTTCAATTTTGATTGTGCCGAATCGTGTCGTCACGTGGCATGTAGGTTCGATGGTTTCAGGTTCGTGGAAACGTCCGGCTGCGTTGGACATTATTCTGTTGCCAACGCTCCGCGAGGAATGCGAGTCAACGTGCGCAGCACACCCTGGACGCAGACACTATACCCGCCGCATTTCTTCGAGGGGGTCGCGCCGAAGTGCACTTGAATATGCGTTCCGGTGAGACTGGTGCTTGTGATGGCCCTCCCGCGTTGGAGGGAGTATTTTGGCCAAGGTGTGAGGCAGCTAGACGTGGGTGGCGTTGTACGTAGGCACACTGAATAAACATCCGGGCTATCCCGGCGTCACTGCTTGGTTTTCTTGACCCGTCTGGGGCACGACCCCTGCGCGCACACAATGATTATCTGCATCATGTGTTGCAGATTTTCCTTGGGAGGGGGAGCCTGTTTGCCTGTGCCCCTTGATTTTTTCCCGACAGCATGGCGAGGGTCTTGGAGAAAAGTCTTCGTTCAGGATGATGCATGGATGGATTTCGTGATGGATGATGGATGGATAGATGGCATGATGGATTTCGTGGCTTTGCTGTTTAAGTTATATAAATGTATGCTCACCCCCCCTCCCCCCCAAGATCTACGTTTACAGGTTTCCAGAACCCAAAAAAGGTCAAAAACGCCAAAATCAGGATGCCAAAAAGCCCAAACCAAAACAACCCAAACCAAAAAAAACAAAACCAAAAAAAACAAAAAAAGCAAAACCAAAAAAACCAAAAAAACACAAACAAAAAACAATATTTTCGAACTCTTGACGACACGGGGTATTGATTCCCTTTGTCCAAGAGTCTCGGAATAATGTTTTTTTTGGTTTTTTTGGTTTTGTTTTTTTTGGTTTGGGGGCTTTTGGTTTTTGAGTTTTTTTGGTTTCCAAGAGTCTCAGAAAAATGGTCATTGTGGTTCTTTTGGTTTTTTTGGTTTTGTTTTCTTTGGTTTGTGGGTTTTTGGTTTGTCTGACTTTGTGTTTCTCTTGTAGAGAATAGTGCGTGCCCAAAACCTAGGGAAATACTGTGCTTTTTCAGATGCATAGTGCCTGTAATTACTAGGCAAATATTGAACTAATACTATACGCAAGAGGCCGAGTGAACTATCCTAGTTTTTCGTCACTCGTAGAATATCCATTGCAAAATGTAGCGATTGCGCTCGGCAATCTAGACAAATACTGCAATTTTAGAGACAAGATACTTTTTTGAAAAGCAATTCGTTCTGTTTCTAGAGAAGCAGTGCTTGTCCCAAGCCCAGGGAAATACTCTTCTAAGCACATAGTGCGGCAAAATACTGAATTACGAACTCTTAAACAGCATAGACAAGCTTACAAATGCATAATTCTCGTAGAGATCTTAAAGAAACACGACTTTAGCACAGCGATTATGTGTACTAGATTTGACTTTAAAAACAAGCAGTTTTCATCACATAGTGATGAAGCACTGCTCGGGCACTAATTAAATACCACTTGTACAGATGATATTCTGTCTCAAGCGCACAATTCGCATAGACAAGCTCAAGAATACATATTCTTTCTTAGAAGCCTATTTGCCTCGTGAAGATCATAGTACTCGGAAATTTCAAATCCTAATGCCTGGGGAGAATCTCTGGCGAAGTTTGGACTTTTGGTTTTCAGGTGTTTCGGCACAAATAATGCAATTTTCCTAAGCAACGCTTTTTCCAAGCAAAATGTTGATTAAATAGGCAAATTAAATACGATTGAAACACCTTGCACATTTTAAACGCACACCAATGCAATACTCTTTGCATAGAAATTCAATACTAAGTACATACTGGTTTTGTCGATTTTAGTATGAATTCCTCTTTTCAGCTTGCTTGGAGTGAGCAATGAAGGACAGCTATTGGGACACATGCCGCAAGCCGCCCGATAAGCAAGACTTGGAGTCTGCAGAACCCCCGGAACGCAGCGGACATATTTTACTACGGAATCAATGATTACCATAACAGTCGGCATGATAATATTGTTATGGTTAGTGGTAGGAATTACCCTACTATTGGCTGTTTTTGTTGTATGAGAGAAAGAGACCCTTTCCTGGGAATCTTGAAAGAAGCCCCGTCAGACCCGGTGTTGACACGTGCAGTTCAGCAAGTTTACTAAGACAACAGTAAAAACACAAAAAAACACGCACGAGTTTTTTGAGGTGTTAACAGCAAAACTGCTATACCTTCCAGGGTTTTGGCTTTCGGAGTATAGAAGGTCACATAATTTTAAACCGAAATTCGGTTGCAGATTTATAGACATTTTGCATGCATGATGTGTTACGTAAAATAGTCCCGGAAATACTCGACAAGTACGATTTTATCGGTATTTACAGTGTTTTCGGCGTGCACTACTTGTTCACAAGTGCGTGGAAGCAAGCAGAAGAGTAGTGTAGACAAGGAGGGTGTAGATCTTTTTGGGGGGGGGGGGGGGGTGACCAAATGTAATATATATATATATATATAAACAATTATATACATGTAGTATGTTAATATGTTTTGGAGCACCGGGTATAGGGTTGGGGGGACTCGCCGAACTTCGTGATGCATGGTGGGTGGTCTTCGTGAAGAGTCTACATTAGATGTCGCGATGGATGTCGTGATGGATGATGCATGGATGCCGTGATGCGTGCGAGGTCTTAATCGTGGCTTGGCAATGCTTCGGGACAACCGTTCTCTCGCTGCTTTTTTGCTGGTCTTTGTGGTTGTTTTGTCTGTTGCACGAAAGTATAAAGGTACGAGTGCATTGCGTATGTATGCATGAAAGGAGTAGTGCGTAGAGTGCCATGTACGTATGGGCAGCACTTTCAAAGAGGTTGATCGTGGAGACCGCAAGATCTACAAGTGCAGAGTGGCTTTCGTACAGGAGCTCAATGCCCTCCACGCCAGAGAACACGGAAAGCTGTGCAAAATGCCAAGCTGCAAAGGACCGACAGCCTGATTCTGAATGCCTTCTGCCCTCTTCTGGAGCTACATGGTCAGAAGTCCGGCCTGATGTGGTGTCTGTGCCGACGCCCTCTTCGAAGACTGTCGTTGTCTGTACCGGATCACCTGCCTCTGCACTCTTTGGCATGCGACTTCGATTGCACTGAGGCTACTAGCTAGACTTAGGCATATGCAAAGCACTTTCGCAAAGCAGAACAGCCACGAGGGCGAACAAGAAGAAACCAAGAAGGGACGCACACATGCACAGGTCTTGTTTGAAAGCTCTTGATAACGGCGAACTCAAGTTTCAAGGAGAGATTTCTGCGAACTCACATCTTCCACACACCTCCCCTGTCTAGAGTCACCTGCTTTGTTTTTGAGGCTCAAGGGTTCAAACGTTCAACACAATAGGTTGAAGCCAGGCCAAACTCTGGTCATCTCCCACACTCGGTGCATGAACCATCCAGGCTCAACATGCTCATGCCGATGTCCTCCGTCTCTGAGCTTAGGCCCTTTTCTCTTCGCATCATAGCCTGGCACGCTTGCATAATTGGCACAATGGTTTAATTCAGTAATTCTTCGGCAAGCAGATTTTATGAGTCAGAAGCACTGCCCCAAACGCTTCGGGCAGCTCCTTTCATAAATCTGCTGCGCGGGGTTTTTTTACAACCCCAATTGATGGTCCGAGAGAGCAATAAATCAATATATCAATACAACTCAAAATTCGCCCCCCTACCCTCCCACAAGCTCCCTAAGCCCTAGCCATACGTGAGTGCGAAGCGCAAAACATCGCTGTGGGGGATTTGCTGATTTACTTCTTTAACGATTTGGAACTGCTCTACCGAACGACATGGAGTTCTGGTGTTTCAAAGTTACCTGAGTTCTGGCATGTCAAAGTTACCTTCAGCGTTTAGCACTCAACCGTGGATCCAATCGCAAGCCTTGAGAAATTGCTTACTTCGTGTTCCTTCATGGGGACTTTCGCTCCCACATAGCTGGAAGAAATCATGTGCTCACAGGGGAAAATACAAAACGGTGGCAAAGCTGGCTCAATTAGCCGCAGCCCCGGGCCAGCCAGCCCATGCCCTGCAAAACCACTCACAACAAGTACCCAAGAGCCACCTAAAATAACAGGAAGAGGCCTTTAAACGCAGGGGAGTTTGGGGATCAAAGTTGCTAATTGGCATCCTGTTCCGAATGGTCCAGATTCGCTAGACTTGCTTCTCTTCCTATGCTCGGTAGTAGCAGCTAGCAGCAGGGTAGCAGCGCCAGGGAGTCAACGCAGAGCTGCCTTCGCAGATCCATCTGCCTGCACTTCCATCTCCTGGTCCTCCCTGCTGTCTCTCCTTATGCTGCGATTCAGAGTCGCTAGCTTTGCCCAAATCGCTTCACCAGGGCTTAATTAAAACCCTCAGCTCGAAATTTCAAAAAAAGATTGTCTGCTGCTTTGCGTGAAGGCCTCGCTGCCTGCTCGTGGACCTGGTACTTGACGTCCACAGCTCCCGACATTGCAAAGAGCTCACCCAGGACCGCGAAAAGGAGAATAAGAGCCATCGCAGTTGAACTGGGGTCCTTGGAGCTTAGCCGCGCAATGATCGTGCGATGCGGAGATTCGGGCTTAGCGTTCAGGGTTCCTGTTTGGAACGTTGAGGTTCAGGCAGCTGCGGCTACAGTAGAGTATGTAGCATCCATCGGGTTGATAGGTGTGGATTCCTACTGGCGAGATCAGCAGCTCGCTGAGGGCCCGTGCGCAAGTCGCAAACGTATCTATAATGACCATAATTTTCACATCTCATCGAGGCCAGGGGTCCCTTTTTCATGCAAATTGCTCTCAGTGGACTCTGCAGGCCCCCAGCTAAAGACACGCCGATCTCAGTCCCTGAAGAAACACAGGGCTGGAATTGAGCCTCGAGGCGTATGGAATATCGTGATAGCCAAACTCACGCACCTTTCCTGGGTGTAGCACAGGTATATCTGAGCCGAAACATGGCTGCGGGTGCATGGCATGCACAGCGGCAGCACATGCGGCATGTCGGAATCCCTATCAGCTATGCTACCCTGCTACACCCTTAAAAAGACTGCAGGCGCTGCAAATCTGCTCCAGCCGACAGCATGCAGCAGTCCTGGTAAACCATCGCCGGTAGAAGTCTGCAGCTGCCTGAATTCCCCACTGAGACAGAGACACATCAGCCCAGGAGAGCGTTCCGTAGTTCTGTTATCAGTGAGCCGCACGCACGTGAGCGTGTAACTCTCGCATGCCTCAGATCCAGCTGGATGCGACTGGCGTGTATGTTCATACGTACACCTGTACATAAATATTTTATGTAAATATTCCCATCTATATATATATATATATATCTATATTTGCACCGTATATATTTACATGCTCGACCCCCTTCCCCCCCAACCCACATGACAGACAACCACCCTTGAAAAGACACACATTCAACAGACATATCCTTCTGACTGTCACTTTCCACCTTGCTTTGGGCCTGTGCCTTTCCCACTTTCCACTTTTCACCAAGTTTTGGGCCGATGCCCTTTCCAATTTCCGCTTTTCTTTGGGGAGGGGGGGGGGGTTAAATGGAAGAGATATGGCAAGCGCAAAAGTATAGGTCGAAAAATGTGGGAAGTGGAACGGACCCTAACACGAGTCGAAGGCCGTGTAATGGCTTGTGTAAACAGAATTTCCAGGGTTGTACCCTTTCGAATTAGGTACAAGTTCACCCGAATTTAAATATACACATTTGAATAGGGTTTGACCAAGACAATTAGAGGTCAAATGAAGTACTTCTGCTATTCAACGGGTCGGGATACTGGAATAGAATGCAGGGCAGCTGTGCCTGTTGATGTTTGTAATCCTAACCTCGGAGTGATTAAGTAACGACCATGCACACCCACTGAGCACATGAAGCATGGACACCAGACCTGTTTTGTCAGATAGCTACGAGATATTTTCAATTGGAAAGTTGATGTCGTTGGCTAAACTGCACAGAGGCACGACTGGCCAGTCTGCACACGGCTTCGCTTCTTACATGGTACACACAAGTCCATCGAAGTCCATAGACTCCAATTTAGTCTTTTCAATGTCTTTTCATGCCGTCTTTCATGCTTGAACCATTGTACATTGCATGAAGCTTACTTTACTTCTGGACGTACACACGATTTTGAACGCCTGCAGAACTACATGCACGGTGTATGAGCTGAAGGACTCATTCAGATGCTTGTTCGAAGACAGCTTGTCTGACGAAGATCATCGCCATGCTGTTTTAGCACGGGTGTTTCGCGATTCGATGTAGGTAACCTAGTCACACTGAGCCCCGGACAGTTGATGAACTGCAGTGCGCATCTGATTCCGGAAATGCAAACTGGTCAACTGTTTGCTCAGGATAATATCGTCTGTGGGTCTATGGTGTTGTGAGACATGGCGCTGACATGAAGCCTTGGATCATGTGCACAGGAGTCGGCGAGCGTACACAGCTGCGGACGCAGGGAGCTGTGATCACTTCGTGACAAGTTTTGGCCTAACCAGAGGATGGCCACTGGAATGCCTTGTAAGGGTCGCCAGTGAAACGCCTCGCGTGACCTGGAAAGGGCTCTCCGATGGACACCCTCCGAATGCTGAAGTCGAAGCTGCCGAAACACTTGCTGTCATCTGCACTCTTGCAATTTTAACATTGAAGTGTGCTGCGGATGGCGGCCCCGCCGATCATATGGACTTTGGAACGGTGAGACCATTGGGCCCTTTTGGATTACTGACATTGCCCATGTGATGGGTGAAAAGAAAAATCCCTGAACTAAGCAGCAGACCATATCTGTCATATCATTGACTGCAACACTCAAACCGCAGCAGTCACGCGCAGAATGTAGACTTCGAGGGGAAGTTTACTCAGCCTCCAAGCAACCCCCAGCAGAGCCCTGTGCACAGCTTTCGGGTCGTCGTACTTTTTAAGCACTTCGGAGCCTGAACATGCCGGGGCTATTTCAGGTTTTGGGTTCTCTTCGTCCTGAAGGCATGAGGGCAAAATGGTGGGACTGGTACATTCCTGGAGGCTTCTTCAAGGAGGAGGCATGTCTGTCCATCCCTCGAGATGTCTGAAGTCTAAATAAAGTCTAAAGTCTAAAGTCTAAAGCCCGCCCTCAGCTGAAGGGGACATGGGCAGCGAATGTGGCGACCCGTCTTCAACCAAATGGTACATAGTCCGGCGGCCTTGTCGCAAGGCGATTCGGGTTGGCTCAAGTCTGTGGTGCTGAATGGCCTAACGGCTACTACAGTTACAAGCGTTCCAAGTTAGCGTTTTGGAAGTTTAGGGTTTTGAGCTCTGGGAGTTTAAGCCATGGTGGCAAGGTTGGCTATGGTGCCCTGGGTGTCATGCTACATCGGGTGCTATGAAAAGACACCATTGCTGGGAAACTGCTGGTGACGTGCCTGATCGTGCCTGGGTCTCTCTGCCTATACCTCACTCGAATCCTCCACAGACAGGGGAAAATCGGAAATTCTAAGCCGCTCCCTAGTTGGAAGTCCTGCTGAGCTGGCACCTTGGATGGCTGCTCCGAGCTGTGCCCGCACCTGTTCTGAGGAAACAAAGAAACAAGGATGATGTACGAGCTTCATCTTCAGAAGTGTTTGATTTTTGCCACCAGCTCGGCACTAGGTTCTCAAGGTACAAGCATATGTCGCGCGTGTCTTCTCTTTCTTCCTGCGGCTATGAGATGCTATGAGACCCATTAAGCCTGTTCGCCTCGCCTCAGCTTGCTGGTGCAGCTCCTCCGGCGCCCCAGCATGCCTCGAATGCCTCGCTGTGAGGTTGCAGGGACCTACTGCTTGGGGACTGCGTGGGCTTGGGCTTGAAAAAGAAGGACTGATAGACTACCTGAACAAACAGTCTCCGCGATACCATAATCTTCCAACGCGCTCACAATTAGCAGGAGATTTCCAAACCCCTTTCAAGCGGCGAAGTTGAAGAGCTGGCATGGATAAGGCAAAAGCAAAAGGAATAAGGAAAAGGACTAATGTGCTGGAGTGGTCGCTCTGTTCGTGCGCCGAAACCGGATGCGGAGTTGTTTGCTTCTTTCTTGTTTGGGGGGGGGGGGGGGGGGATTTAACTGAGATGCAATACAATGTATTCATAGCTTTTGACGGGTCATTCACGTTATAGTGAATCACCTGTGAATGCGAAGAAAGACTTAAAAGGCCCTAGTATAAACTGATCAGAAGCATTGCAAAGGACCTCTATACTGTTGGACAATATGCTTGCTCAATGAGAGAAGGATATGAAACTTCTTGGCCCTTATGATTCGCACATCCAGTGCAAAAATGTTTAACATTGAAGAAGTGAGCGCAGTGAAGTGGGCTCAAAAACAAACAATATAGGAACAAGAGGAAACGAAAAGACAACTATACAGTGGTCATTAACTGAATATGCGAGAATACGAAATTCTGGAAGATAGAACGAATGGCCACGAAGTGAAAAGAATGATGTATGGTGATGATATTTCTAAACTTGCAAAAACATTTCAAAAAGACATGGCAGCCTAGATAAAACAAGAGCTAAGTCACGAGGATCTGGAAGATACAGCGCAGCTCCAGAAGGATACAAATAATTTTGTGATGGCCTCTTACCCACACGAGAAGGTTTTTGTGGGTTTATTCAAAAAACAAATAAAATCAAACAACAATCAAAAAAGACTCGCCCAAAAAATCAACTCAGAACCTGCCGAATCCCAGAGACTCAGAAAAAAATCAAATTACAACCAAGAACAGAAACGGAGCCTGGGGCCGGGATGTGGCTGATCGGCTTTGATTATTTTTGATTGTTTTTTGATTGTTTTCGGAATATGTTTGCTTTTTATGGGTTTTTTCGGGCGTTGACTATTTTCTGATTGTTTTTTTTTGTTTTCTTGCTTATTTTCTGATTGTTTTTTGCTTGTTTTTGATTATTCTGGGATTTTCGGAGGTTGAATATTCTCTGACTATTTTTTGATTTTTATTTAATTATCTGTTGATTAGGTTTGGTTTTTCATCTGAGTCTGTGTTTCTGTTTTATTTTTTGGGCTGATTTTCCGGTGAGCTTTTGGTGATTCTTTTTTGCTTTTTGAATATTGGACAGGAAACCCTTTTCGTGTGGGTAGAGGCAATCACAAAAATCATTGAGCTTCAGGAACTAGAAAACGCCCCCAAAGAAGATGAAGCATTCTTGAAAAGCCTTCATATATTCATGGAGACATCTCTCAATGCGTATCTAGACAAGTATGAAAACTATCAGTTCATCCAAACATCCTACGAGAAGTGAGTTCCAGTCCACGAATAAGTATGAAATTCTGTAAAGATAGGCAGGATAAGAAAAGTAGCATGAATAACAAGCAAGAACCATTAGTAACAACGCAAAATGAATCTGATGTAACTTCTAAACTGTAAGACGACAAAGCACAAAATAATACGGGCAACAGAGCAAGTGAAGGGCGCGCATATTACATTCACGCATTTTTGTGATTCTATCTTCGAATCACGGTAATCTAGGGTGACTATCACACATGATTCTGGACAAAGCTAATCGCAAGCAACCGCGAGCTACGTGAACCATGGTCTGGAAATCCAAGTGTGCCGAAGCCTGGTGCTTGGGCTGCTCGCACCGGCGCAGAGCGCCTCGAGCAAAGACATTGTCAACTTGTCAAACGCTTCTTTGTCGTGGGGGCATGCTGCACCATGGAAGCGCACTCATGTGATCACAGGATCACCCGGGCTCATGTCACGCAAAGCTCCAACTAGAGGTATGACGTTCTTGCCGTTTGCCTAGGTGGCTCGCCATGTGGATGAGAGGTTTAGGGCTTTGGCTTCGTCTTACAATGTCTTAGATGTATGCCGCCACTGCCAATGCCATTGCCGGCATGAAGAAAAAAACCTCTCCTAATTTTGGAATCAGGCCAGGGTGCGCCCGATGGTGAATTTCAATTTCCACTTGCTTATGCGACCTACTTCGTCCAGATGCCCTATAAGCCGAGTAAATTCCACACCCTCACAAGCGCGGAAGAGCACCAACCCGATGATGGCGCAGCTCACCAAAGCAGCCTGAGCAGCAGTGAGCAGCGCTTCTTCGATATCGCGCAGACAAGGGTTTCGGTGGGCCTCGGGCCCCACCTGTCGATGAAAGGGAAATTTGAAACATGTGTAGAAGCTCAAAAAGTTCAGGTGAAGTAAACTGCGCCTATTTGTCCATGCAAGGGCTCCCGCACCTTATCAACGTGTCAATGTGTCCTCCCGCTACCCTTTTCAGAAGCCTGATGTCCATACTATCATAGGCTTACTTCGGCCTACTGCCCGTTCAGCCAGTTGAGGTTGACGGTTGGTCAGTCCGAGAACCGATGCATACCGATGCAGAATTGCTGCCGGCCCCCGGATGTCGAGACCGTCCCTCGCGAGAACACAGGTAGGGGCACCAGGGCCCCGGCAAGCATTGCGGCACTTCCATCGTGCATTCTTTGAACCTGCCCAAAACACATCTTTTAAATTTTGGTCGCCACCTCGAAACCTAAGTGGGCTCAGCTTCATCAAGGTCTCATCAATGGTCTAGACTGCAGAGGGCACTAACACACATATCTTGTGCTTCACGCCGGTACCATATGGTATCATCACCGCATCTTCAATTTCAAACCACCAGGGGCCAGCTGCGACAGTCGAGGTAATGATGGGCTGGCACGACCCCGGCATAACTGGCATGCCTGGCTACCAGCGCCTCCCCGGAGCAATGGCCTCAAGCTGACTTATCTCATCGTTGGACCTCAAACAACCTATGGACCTCCAAACCAAGTGAAGACAATGCTGCACTGCATCGCACAGACTTGCCTGAACACTGGAGGCGGAAAAAAGATTGCAGCGTCCAAACCATTGGGAGCAGAAATCTTCAGAGCAGGCATTCGGCCATGTGTATTTTTATGGGTTGTGTAAGAGGCCAGGCACTGACGGATTGGTGAGAACCGCCATCGCCGAAAGCGTTCGACCCCTGCTCGGTGTCTCAACCAAAAGCCCAGACACAACCCTCGCCCCCTCCTCCCCTCTCCTCCCTCCCAGCCTCCCTCCCCCCGTTCGCCTTGCTCCGGTGTCTACCCCCCGCCCCCCCATAAAAGCAGTCGAAGAGAGAATAATGCGAGGAACGTTTGAGGTTGAGAGTTGTTCCTGGAAACGCCGGCAGGTTGGTGACGAGACAAATAAGGCTTGTGCTCTGAGAATGACACGAAGGGGCAGGGAGGTTGGGAACCACCAAGACCACCGCACAAAACTTCCAGACGTAACACTCCTGAGTTGCGTGCGAGAGCTGCTTTTGTGCTAAGGCAGCCTTTCCAGGCTGCAGCAGCGTGACCTGGAAGGTGGCAGATTTGCAATTGTTGTAATTGCAGGGGTCAGACGCAGCTAAAGATCCACCCGCCGCTCTGGCCGCAGCTGTGGAAGTTACTTGGGACTTGGAGAGCAGCACTTGGGTCAAGACAGTCTGAAGGGGCAAAGTGAAGCATGCTCTGGTCTGGGCTTGGCAGAAGCCTCAAAGGCATGCAGCTTGCCAATTTTGAATCACAAGCATGGTCAAGCCGCGAAGAAGCAGTGTCTCTCGAAGCAGACTATCGTAAGCAAACCCTGCGTTGCGGGCTTGCAAGAACTTGGAGAAAAGATATGCGCACACACAACATATATAGAGCTTCTTTGAGAAGCCGGACCGGATGCGTGCTCAAAGGGAGCTGATAGCTGCATCCATGAACTGGTTCTTTTGCGTCGGAGAGAGCGTCTGCCTCGGCTCTTCCAACGCTTCGCACATCTTCTCTTCACGGGATTGATGCCCAACGATTTCCGGCCAAAACATCTATCATGTGGGTCCTGGATCGCGCTAGCTAGCGATTAAAGTCTGCTGCTCCTGCTAGTGCTGCTCCTCCAGCTGCGCCTCCTCTTCCTACTTTGCCACTCCTACTCCTATAACTACCAAGACCTACCACTATGACTTGGACTATGAGTCGTACTAAGTGGTACGAGTGGTACTGTGGTAGACTGGTGGTAGAAGTAGCAGTAGCAGTAGCAGTAGCAGTAGCAGTAGCAGTAGCAGTAGCAGTAGCAGTAGCAGTAGTAGTAGTAGTAGTAGTAGTAGTAGTAGTAGTAGTAGTAGTAGTAGTAGTAGTAGTAGTAGTAGTAGTAGTAGTAGTAGTAGTAGTAGTAGTAGTAGCAGTAGCAGTAGTAGCAGTAGTAGTAGTAGTAGTAGTAGTAGTAGTAGCAGTAGAAGTAGAAATAATACTTACTACTACTACTACTACTACTGCTACTACTACTACTACTACTACTACTACTACTACTACTGCTACTACTGCTACTAGTAGTCGTAGTCGTAGTCGTAGTAGTCGTAGTAGTCGTAGTAGTCGTCGTCGTCGTAGTAGTAGTAGTAGAGTGGGAGACCATGTGAGCCCAGAGGTCCAAAAGCGGTGACATTTTCGCACTTCGAAAGCCCAGACGTCCAAAAAGCGAAGACAGTTTAGCATGTTGCCAAACCAGAAGCAAAAAAATGTCATGACAGTTTCGACAGTGAGCGCAGCCACACCCGCGCCTGGGTGAGAGCGTGGTTTTCGTCCAGAATGCGAGCAGGCTACGACATGCCCCCCATGACCTACACCCTTTGCCCTGCATGTTGGAACCCCTTACCTTTGGATGTGAGGCCCCGCAACCTTGTCCCCTGAACCAGCCCTGGGGCAACTCGATGAGTCCACGCTTGACAGCTGCGGAGTCGATGTATTTCTCCAGGCTGGTGGCAGAGCGTGTCTCCATGTCCTGCAGCGGATCAAGACTGCTTCATGATTCATTGTTTAGCTTGTACGAGTTTATTCTCCTCCCCTCCCCTCTTTTCTACTCAGTCTTGGACCTGTGACGGTTTTGCTGTCTGGAGGCTGACTGGATTGCGAAAAAATCACGCCACCCAGGAAACCCTGAGGGTGGCGCGAAGAATGTCTGGCCGAGAGTCTCAGGACAGGACCTGAAAGATGTTGACCTTTGGAAAGTCCCAGAATCCAAGAAAAGCCCTCTGTCCTTCAGGCTGGACTCCAAAGCCTGGTCCTGGGCCTCCAAGGACTTCTGAGCTTGGGCCTGGGCACTCGGATCTTTGAAGCCGGCTGCGCAGGTTTATGGGGGTATGGCAAGGGTAGCGCCCGAACGTGTTGGACCATGAGCGAACGGTCCCAACTTTGATGGCTCAAGCTATTGCAAGCTATCCCAAAGCTCGTAGTTCCAGGCTACAAACCGAATGGCCTTAAAGGCACAGCTTCGTCTTCTTCTTCGAGTTCCTCCATGAAGTGTTACTGGGGGCACGTATTCCCATTTGGCCGCTGCTACAGCCGTCTGGAAAATCTTGCCAAGAAGGCCCTCTTTGCAGGCTTGGTGCGTTGAGGGTGGCCTGGAACTCTGCCACATCCTTGGCGATGCTTTCATTAATTTCCTTGACCACGGCATCCGCCTGAGCGAAAAGTCAAATCGCAGTGTGTCCTAGACCTTTGACACGAACTTGAGGTTTCAGAGTCTGTCGATGCGGATTCGGAAAGCTAGAGTTTTTCGAGGGTGTTGTGGTTATGGACTGCGACAAGGGGTCATACGAGTCGAGATATTATAGTGGTCACACCCGCAAACCAACGCCAAAAACTGGAACAAACCATCTGCAAAGAGCATGAACGTTTCTCATCACTTCTCCACTTCTCTTGCCTGCTCCTTTGCCTTCTTGGCCTCTGCCAGGCGGGTCGAGGCCTGTTTGGAAGATTTGCAATGAACTAACAACATCACATGACGGCCCAAGTGGATGACCAAACAGCTTGCTAGGATTTGCTACGCAGACTCCAGCTTCCTGATTCTCCGGCCTCCTGCCTACGTCAGAGTCTACATCTCTTCCCGATGACACAGATTTGCTTTGCTGCCGCAGGGCCTCATTGTACTTGGCAATAGCATCGTCAATGTCGCTCTGGATCTCCTTCAAAAACGAGGTGGAGCATAAGCCCTCGCACCAACTGACCCCCACACACCCCGAAGTCATCGCATCATCGCCCCGTCTTTCTGCTTCTTCTCGGAGGGCTTACGGGCAAGCCCCCAAAACAGCGCGTCCCAAGGTCAAGTCTCGGGGTTGCTGGTAACAGTTAGGCCTTGTGCGTTTAGACGTCCTGACTGTGAGACCACTGGTGAATCACTGCACACCCCAAAGGTAGACCTGCTACATTTCCTCTGACTCTCTCCCTCTCCTTCTCTGCCGAGGGCTCATTCTCTGGCATGATAGGAAGCAGACGTCACAACAACTATGGATTACAAGATGCTCGTCGTGGTTTTTCACACACTACGCGTGTTTAAAAGTCGCTTGTTCAAACTCAAGACTTTGATACTGTTGCGATCTAGATCTCATGCCGACATTTTCTTGAAGCCTCTGTAAGTGCTTACAAGGCTTTCGACATCCAGTGTGAGAACGACTTTCGGAACTGTCATGCTGCTTTCGTACTTTTGTCAAAAAACAAGTGTTGGGCTCACTTTACTTACACAATCCGTACTCTTTTGCTGAAACTTCGGGACGGTTTTCCCAACCTCCTGGGTAACTCTCCGGATGCGAGAGATAGGATGTGACCAAGTCTACGTTGAAGCGCTTGAGACATGCCATGTGAAGTCAAAGAGCAGAGGAGTCAAAACACCAAGTGATCGAAGAGAAGGCTGCATGGAACACAGCTACATAATAACTAGACTGCGAACGAGCAACATGAGAATAAGATGAATAAGATCAAGAACTTCAAGAACTGCGACACTTTCCACGACAGTAAAGGTGTAAAAGTGTACGGCGTTACAAAAAAAGATCTGCACCAAAGCAACAACAAAACCTATGCCCAATACAGGACAACCTATTCGAACTCAAGGATGTCGAGCAACTCAGCCCTGAGCGTTCCACACCCAAATCAAGAGCACGACATGTGCTATGAGAATCACAAGCAAGAAAGAGCCAAGTAAATCTCGACAATGGACAACAACGCGACTTGTACATGTTTGGACGGAGCAGACTCAGCCTTGCCAGGCAGTTACAAGCACTATCAGAGAGAGAAAAAAAACTAGTGGCAGCACAGCTGAAAACAAGAAATTGAAATACCTAGTATGCACTCCAGAGTTCAAGACATATGACTTTTTGAACGAGAAAGCCCAGCCAGTGCTAGCCAGTGTAACCGAAAAGTGCAACGCATTCAAAATTACGCCCGAGTTCTTTTTCAGATTCCACTCACAGTGCTTGAGCGCAACTCGGGGATTCTTGACGGTGTTTGAGGAGAAAAGCGGCTGATTGCCTAGATCCATGTGGCCGCCCGCTCAGTAGCGCACATGCTGAATAGGATCGAATCGATTCGAAACTCTCCGTGTCCTAAGGGCCCCTACGTCGGTGCTCCTATAGGTTCCCTACTGTTTAGGCGTGTTTTGTTACGGCCCCCGCAAAGGCCTCAAAAAGAGGTGTCCCAAACTTCGCAAAACATCACAGACATCGCAATTTGTGCATGCTTTTGCATGCTATCGGGTCTAGCGGCTCCATGCTACTTTGAGACAGGCTTGCTTGCACCGTGGATGCAAGCATAAGGACATGATGAGAGCGGTGGCTACAAAAAATACTGCATTGGAAAGCTTCTGAATAACGGAAGAGCCACACTTTCAGCATATTCATGTTCACTTCAACCCCGCCCCCCCCCCCCCCCCCCCCAAGTGAAGCAACTGCAGGCCCATGTGTCTATGTTTGCCAATGTGTGCAGACAGCATGTCTAACTCTTTCGGCCCACCAACCAGGAAGACACGGATTCCAGTCGGCATCCGGATGAGATGGTCACTGTTTCCGCTACAAGCAAAAACATCGACGCCCATCACTTTACATCACTTTTGCCATCTTTTGCCGGGTGGACATGAAGAACATGACTCGCCATTGTTGGGCTTGATGGGACATTTGAACATTCCGCCGCCTTCTCGCGCGAGGCCATTGACTCACCCAGGAGAGGACCAAGGAAGTAGAAAAGGCCAGCGACCAGGATGGAGATATTGACCAGATTGATGTCCTGGAGCATACCGCAAAATTACGCAAAATACAGAAGCAGCTCTGTGGGGAGCTGAGGCTCCGAGTTGAGACCAATCGCGGATGTCATGTCCTGTTGCCTAGCGGCCCTTTAAGCACTTCATGCCGGCTAATTACCCTACCATTTGCTGATTGTTGCCTAAAAATAACGGACAGCAAACATTGTTGCCTAAAGCAGACCCTATGGTTCTCTTAGGAGAGCTACATGGTCATTAATATGGGCCCTTACCTTCGTCGAAGGGTTCTGAAGTATGGCCCTTGGGTTTTACAGGGCATGTCAGGGGTTTCTCAGGGTATTCGGAGAAAAAAACGAACACACGAAGCAACTACCACCACTGCCGCGGTGACCTTGCAGCTATTGAAGCCGACCATCCAGCGATTCATGCTAATGCTGACAGCACCCAGCCCGACACCCAAAAACAGCTCTGCGGGTTCGAGTGTCCGGGATGTTCAGATTCAGGGCAAAGCCACCCCCCAGTTCCACCTTCCTTGCAGGCAAAACGGCTTAAGCTCAGATTTGCGTTTCTCAGGATTCGGCCACAGGGAATGCAATTCGACTCGGTGCTACTTTGGCCGGCTTCCGGAGTGGTGTCCTTGTGCCTACAACATCCTACAGCCTGCGAGTGCACCCGGCCGAAATGCCCAACAAGCAAGGTGGAGTCTGGGTTGCAACGCGCGGCTTTGCAAAAGCAAACGGCTCTAAACAGCTTGTGGAAGGGCTTAGGATGGCTTAGGGCGCGAAGCGGGTGTTAGGACGGTACAGGGGCGCCGTTTAAAAGTTTAAATTACCGCTTGGCACTTTCGACCTTCTCTCCGTGCGAGCCTGACTTCCGTGTCGCTCTGAAGCTTGACATGGGCCAACCTCCGTCATCCCCGCTCATGCAGGTGGCGGCGAAGCAGATGTTGCGGGATCCAGAGCACTTTGGGTCGGCAGTGGCTCGAGCTTTTGAAGCACAAAGTGGGACATCTCTGTTTCAGGCATCCCTTCAAGCAAGTCGCTGAACGCGGCGACCCACTCCCTCCAAACCGAGCAACAGACTGCTCTTGCAGGACCCGTCCAGGCCACAAGGGGGGGGTCCAAAACCTCCCGGATGGGAGAATCCGATCAGGCAGGCCATGGGACACTCGGTTCAGGCGCACAACAATATTTTGACACTGGATCACCAAGTTAAAGAAACGACTTCATTCACGCGGCACCAAAACCTGTCCCGTCTGTGTGGCAGGCAGGCATCAAATATCACATCCCGGCCCCTGACAGGCGACCATGAGGAATCGAACCCTCAGCTTGTCCCAGACCATTCTTTAGAGGGAACCCCGAATAAGTTGTGAGACCCTCCAAAGATCATCAACGCCCCTGCGAACCGACTTATGCTCAGGGTTATTTCCTGGGCAGCAGCCACCATATGCAAGGTGCAGGGCCGCACGGTGTCGGAAAACGTAATGGCAATATGTGGCGTCGCACGACTTGCATTCGCAGGTACTGCGCCACCGTGCCACCACATCCCGAAGTCATCCAAAGTTAAGCCATGAGGCCCGGAGCGAATCGCGTAGAAACAGCAAAAAGGGAAAAAAGAAAAGAGGCTGCATGAGACAAGGTGCCCGAAGTTCAGCAGTCCGCCTTCCTCCTGGAAGTTCAGGTGCAAGGTAACACAAAGGACGTTAGGCTGTCGACATTTTGGGATTCAGAATGAGACAGAACAAACCAAAGCCTCGGTTGGAGGCTGTTGTCACAAGTTTTGCGAGAGCAAATGCAAAAAGACTGGATTGTAGCTGCGCCAGGAACACATATATCATCTTGTGAATCCATCTAGGGCTTCAGAGTAAGGATGTGTAATAACAAAGTGCTCTTTTATCGCGACAAAAACACTTATTACTTATTCTCACACCTCTACATGTCTTGCAGTTCTGTTTTGCCCACCCACGGCAGCTGTCAATCCGTAAGGCCAGAGAGTCAAACAGACAGAGACAGTCGTTTCACGAGATTGCACTCAGCTGTTTGGTTCACACAGACCTCGTTGCCCACGTTGATGGTTGGTGGACATTTCCAATCCGATACGGGCCCAGTAAGGGTTTACGGTTTGCTACGCTTGTGCCCTCTGCCTGGTACACTGCCGGCCCCCTAGTATGTTGCCTACTTGCTGGCGCGCCTGGAAGAGTCCATGGGTGTTGGCTCGGCTTGATGTCCCTAAACACGATGTGACGAACGTCCGGAGCCTAATCCTGCTTCCTTACGGGAGATATTCGGTGTGACACCCAAGCAAGTCCTGCTTGCTTACATGAACTACAGTATTCGGTGGGACACTAAACCAAATTCTGCTTCCCTGCGAGAGCAATTGGGCGGGACACAAATCAAGTCCCGCTTGCTTGCAAGGGCAACAGTCTGAAAAACTGCAGATCAACTGAAGCAAAGAGTTGAAGTTTTACGTGTATCATATATAACATAACATATAATTAAAGGAGCACATAAACAATACACAATATGCAATATGCACTATATCATATACAATATAAAACATACAATATGCAAGATACAAAATAAAACACACAATGTACAACCATCAAATATATACAATATACAATACGCACATGGAAACCTGGAAACCAGCGAGTCCTCGGCCAAGGCAGGTGCAGCAGAAAAGGCAGTCGCCGCGGTGGCAAGGGCTCCGGCAGCTCCTCTCCAGGCAACCAGAAAAGGTGCTGCGCTTAAGAGGGCTTTTAGGTTTTAGGGGTAAGGGCGCCTGTTTGGTTTTAACGATCTTTTTTGACGGACTCTCTTTCTCTCTCTCATTCTGTTTTTGAAGCTTCTGCAAAACCAACTCTTTAGAAATGTTAGTCGATGACTTTTGGCAGCCTGCTTTAAAAGATGCTCAAACATGTTCAGAGCCCTTTCTGGTGCCATTTGTGGCAAATCAGGGGCGTGGAACCTCGCTGTACATGTGACCTGACCAAACAGTCATCCTGCTGCACTATCTCAAGAGGTTGGGAGTCCGCCTAGTTATCGATGCTTTCATGGTGCAGTGGTGCCGTGACATTGATTAGAAGATGAGATCCTGGCCAGCGATGGTTGCAGAACAATTGGGACACAAGCTGGACATAGTTTCGTCCTCTACTAAGCGCTACTAGTAGCCGACAGGGCAAAACGGACGGGCTTCCGACGAAGCATCAATGCATCGTTAAATGCTATGCGGACTCCGATGCGGATGACGAAATCACTCAGCGGATACGCAGCAGCCACTGTGTTTACGCGCAGATGCAGCTCAACCCTGTGCATAAATATCATAAATAGAAGTGTGTGTCTAACTGCTAACCCCCCCCTCACAGGACCCACCTTTAAAGCATAGTTCATTCACATTGCGAGAGTGAGTAAGGCATAAGAGCCGGCCCCAAGAATCCAAAAACATTGACAACCAAGGCCGAGGACCATAGTTTCTGTGATTTCGGGTTTTCCGTTTTTCCGCGCCGGCTCGAGTGCGGTAACCCTGACAGGGTCGAATACTTCGCTTTTTCGAGCAGGCTCGCAAAAAACGAAGTTTTGACCAACCAAATGAACTTTATCTAAACGAAGTTTTGACCAACCAAATGAACTTTATCTAATCAGTACAACGCATCCCTGATTAATTCGTACCATTATTGTAATTAAAATGACCAATGCCTCAAATATAATTACTTTTGTATTGGTATGAGTCATTTAATTCATACAACCATTATCACTACATGATTGATAGAACCAACATAGTTAATCTTGCAGTTCATATACGTAGTTGGTAGGCATAGTGTTATTTCGAAAGCTCGGAGCAGCAATTAAATTTATTGGAATAATCGAATTGTGCGAACTATTGAAACCCATACTTTCTGTCGTAAGACAAGGCCACACATCCTAAAACACTACTTTTGGGCTTCGTTCAGCTTTACGACTGATAAGAGTATATATAAGCGGCCATACCCTGAGCTGTCCTCTTTTGGGCTTCAGATACATATCTAAGCCTAATTAGTAACGGAAATTTACAGCCCACACCCAAAGAGACCTTCCTCTGAGAGATCCTCTACGTAGCCTCATTCGCAATGAAACTGAATTACACATCGAAATTCACAGACCACACAGTCAGGGCCTCGTTCGCATTTAGGGTTATGAAATCCTCTTCTGGGGCCTGTTCTCAGCAAAACCTCATAGACTTTATAAGCAGAGAAACCCTTTTCTGGGACTGTTTGGGGGTGCGCGGTGGGATCCTGAATCCGCCGAGGCCTCGAGTCGAAGGTGTACAGGCACCCCCCTCCCCCAAACCCAAAACGGATGGTTCACCAGGACCAGGGGCAGTTGAAGCCCCGCCCAGCAGGTCCCACCCCCCGCTGCCCATCCCCCCCCTGCCCATCCTGCCCCGTTTGCCCCCCCCCCCCTTTTGTTTGAGGGGCCCGAGCATTATGTTACGAATCCTGTCCAACCCAACCATCTAAACCCTGAACCTTGAACCTTGAGCCTTGCACTCTAAACCCAAAAACCCTTTTGCATCCGGGCTACCCTAAAACCCAAACCGTAAACCTTGAGCCCTCAACACTAAACCCTAAACCATAAACCACAAACCCGGAACCCTGAACCCTAAACCCAACCCTTATTGCTTGGGGTCCAGCGACTTTGGCGCTGCGGAGTCACCATGCTCACGCGGATGCGCTGGGCCGGGCCGAGGCGGGTCGCGTAGCGTTTTAATAATCCGCCGAGGCCTCGGGCCGGAGGTGTATAGGTTGTGAGAACAGGCACCCCCCTCCAAATCCTCCAAACCACTTTTTTGGACCCCTTTTTTTGCCTCAAATGGGTACTCCCCGGAGGAAACCGGGGTCCGCAAGCGGACGGTTGGCGCGCCAGAGGCAGTTGAAGCCCCTCCCAGCAGGGCCCCCCCCACCCCCCCTCCCCCCCCCCCTACCCCCCTGCCTCTCCCCCTCCCCTTTTCCCCACCCAAAACCACTACAAAATATATCCGAAGAGTCTAAGCTTGAAACTAAACCCTAAACCTCAAACCTTAAGCCTTAAGCCCGAAGCACTCAACCCTCAAACCTTCAACAAACCCCCCCCTCCCCTGCCCCCCCCTGCCCCCCTTCCCCCCCCACGCCCCCTACCCTCTGAGGGGCCTGGCTATCAATCCAAGCCGAACCGTCTCTTGAACCCTAAACCCAAAAAAACCCTAAACCCCAAAGTGTGAACCTTGAGCCCTAAGCCCTCAATCCTAAACTAACCCTCAACCCTAAACCCCAAACCATAAACCATAAACCCGGAACCCTACCCTAAACCCAACCCTTATTGCTTGGGGTCCAGCGACTTGGGCGCGGAATCACCATGCTCACGCGGATGCGCTGGGCCGGCCCGAGGCGGGTCGCGTAGCGTCAAAATTCAGGCAAACCGACTGCTGTAAGAAAATTCCACGCGTCCCGCCTTTAAAATCAATTGCCGGGCATCGCTGCGCCTTTTACACTCCTCCCTATTAAAATCATATAAACCCCGGGACTGCGTAAACAGAGACAAAAACCGCTTCGACTGTTTTAGAGGGGGGGTGGGGGACCCTACACTAAAACAGGTGTAGCATCACAGACCAGATCGTCTTGGACTTCAGAGCATGAAGCCCAGGTCCCTCTCTCTCTTAAGAACCTGGTAGTAGCATTTTCATCTCTCAAAATCAGGTCCCAGACCATCAAACTCGAGACTGTTGTTTTATGTTGTTTTGAGATGTTTTGAGGGGTTTGCGCATCTTTGCACCTACACACCTGCCTCCGCGAAGCAGTGGCTTCCCTGCAGGGAGAAAAGCCGTAGCACTCCGACGCAGGGCGAGAGTGGCAATCACAGCCAAGAGTGCGAAGGAAAGGACTCCACGGCGTGCCATTGCTTCAATAGTGCTTCAATAAATGGTCGGAAAATATGTGTACAAAGAAGGCAAAAAGACAAAGGAACAGGGATGGACCACGAATGTCCCGGATGTTTTGAATGAAGGCACTGCTTCCTGTATTCGCTGCTTGCCTGAGCCGGAATCGTCACACGAATATTGCAACTTCATGCACCCAATCACATTCTGGGTTAAAACACCACTCCTGTCGCAGCAAAACCTTCCCCGGCACCCTAATCATGGGGGCTGGGCGGCGGGATGTGAAGTAGGCACCGGCATGCCAAACGGCCTTGACACTGGCAAGGATTGTTTCGGCTGACATGGGCACGTGTGACCTCATGTTTTCTGCAGGGTATGTACCTGCAGGCCTATGCGTCGGCCAAGTTGTAGCCTCGTCTGCATGTCGGTAAGCCCCGCACGACCTACCAGCCTTACCCGCGGGCCTGCCTGCGGGACTTTTGTTGCTACGACCACCACCATCACCACGACGACGAGGACGACGAGGACGACGACGACCACGAGTACGACTAGTATGCAAGCTGGAGCAAGTACCCAAGTCACTCAATGGCATACACTCTGTGCCGGTGTGAAACGGAGCTCTGGGTTCGCTACAGGACCGGCTCTTGCGATTGCTCCCTGCGCCTTCGCACGAGCTGGCATTTTCTACTGCGCGGGATTTGAGCGTGCGGGCGACGGTGTTTACAAGTTGTGCAGAATATGTATAATCGTTGGGCTCTGCAGGCTGTTGCTAGAGAGATCCCAAAGTGCCCCGGATATCCACATCACCGACGTTGGCAAAGGTTGTTGTTGTTGGCTTCTAGGCAAGATGGCGTCGGAAAAGTAGGCCTGAGCCAGCAAACTTTGCGCAAGCCACTCGAGAAAACCAGGTAGAAACAGCTGAGTAGTGCCCTCGTGTCACGGAAGCCTTGCAATCCCGACAAGTTCGGAAGCTCACAGCGCTGCTACTGTAAGTAGGAACTGCCTGCCCCAAGGAAACATCTTGTTTTTCCCCTCCCTCCCCCTGGCAGAATTTCACAAGGCTCGAGCAGGATGGCCCAGAGCTGAGGATCCGCCACGATATCTTCAAAGGACCTTAGGCAAGTTCAGATTCCGTTTCTGTCGGTCACAAACAGTTATATTGCGTTCATTAATGCATGGCTGTGAAAGTCTGTGAGCACTCCATCGCCAAATGCAGATCATCTCTGGACTCCCTTTGTCTTGCGGCCCTTTCAAAATCACGACTCCGGAATAAAGCTCTTGCGCGGGGCTCAGGGTGGTCAGACAAATACATAGGATTGTGGGATTGCAAAGCAGCTTCTCAGGGAAGAGCAGAGACTATGGTTGTAGGCCTCACCGACGACTAGCTACGCAGTACCAGTGGCGCATGGCCTACAGCAAGACCTGTCCTGGGAGGGACGCTGCCATGCTGGGCTACGCGTTAAGCTTACGTTCTTCAGGTAGCGATGCATCAGAGCACAGGGGCAGCGATGCTCGCATGGACTGGACCGACACTCGGTATTTGCAACACGTGTCCGTTGTGGAGAGTCGCTGGGAGCGACATGCGCGATGGGGTCGTGTCGCTGCTTTGATGGAGGCGCCGGCACCCGAAGGGCTGAAAGTGGCTTAACTTTCTTGGCCATCTGAAAACCCTCTGACCTTTTGTATGCCTCCCAGATGAAACACGCAGCACTGCAGCCCAAAACCAAGCCAACAAGCCCTGTGCAGGTCAGCCAAGTGGCAAAAGCTTGCTGGACTCCGCAGCAGGAGCATTGCTTGATGTTGAAGAAGGGCCTGGCAGAAGCACCGCGGGTCCGATCTCCTGAACATTGCTCGTTGCTGATGAGTACTCAAGAATGCAAGATTATGTCCTTTAAAACCCTGTGTGCTCACAACACCCTTAAAAGCACGACCCGGATCCGGATTGAACGGAGCAGCTGAAGACTCCTTTCGAACCCGAACAAAGGCCCTGCTGTTGCAAAACTTCTAGAGATTCGAGTGCTGCATCAGCTACATCCTTCCGGAAGAGAGCCTTTTTTCATGCTTGACGACTTGTCGCAACTAGGAAATTGTGGTGAAACCAAACGCTGTCGGAGAGAGTCTGCAACATGTATCGGGCAAGCAGCTGCCAAACTTGAGCTATCACTGTCTGCTTGCATCCAGCTGTTGTGTTGCTAATGAGACTCGCTTTATTCCAAGCATGGACCTGGGCATGTTTGAAGACATCTTGCTGGTAAACCGTCGCACGTCGGAGCATTCAGCCATTACCGTCGTCCTCCAACTCCAACTCATCGTCCTGGCCTTCCTCGTTGTTCTCCTGGTTCAGAGTTGCAGCCCGTTGCACATCCTAGTTCCTGACAAGCTGGCTGGACTCGAGTCAGTTTAGTGTACCAGGAGGCCCACATGATCCACATGCACCCAGAAACTCTAGTGACTCTAGTGACTCTAGTGGCCCTCCTCTTCTTCGCTCTCTTCGTCAAAGTGCCGCAGGTCCAAGAGCTTCTTCTCCCTGGGCCATAGAGTTTCCAATTCTTTGAGCCCACTTTGCAAGGCCATCAGCACAGAAGCCTTTGACAAAGCCTACGAAGCTTGCGATCCAGCTCTGTTGGTCATGAGCCCTCGTGCCTGACTTCACCGCGCGAAGCAGCTTTGACAGCTTCTACGTTGATCTGGCGCAGCGTTTCAGCCTGTGATTCAAGGTTCGTGCGGCTTTGCAAGTGCTCTGGCCCGTGCAGCAGTTACAAAACCTCCACTTGGCATTCAGGGCCCGGCAGGGTTGCCGAAAACTGCAGCGAAATCTTCATAGGTGGCGCTGCCTGTCTCTTTCCTAAGCTCGCAAAAGGACAAGCCTTTCTAGACTGATGCCTACACCCTAAACTCTAAACAACAGCAGCCATCTTCACGAATCAAGCGATGACATTTCGTGCCATGACCAAGGAAGGCATTTGGGTGGAGTTGTGGTTTGTTGCCTGGACTTCTTTTTCCTTGGCAGATTGTGGGGTGGGGGTTTTGGGCTTCTTTCTGCCACCTGCCTAGCCGCAGCACTGCGGGGCTCACGTTTGAGAAGCAATAACATGACAAGTGACAACAGGGTCAAATCCCACCCCCAGGAAATATGGATAAGGTTAGGCGGGTAGGCAAAACTGGAGGCCACGAGACACTACACAAAATGCAAGAGCCCCCATAGGACTAACCGTTCAGTCAGTGCCAAAGGCCCTAAGCACATTCAATTCAACCCAGCCAAACGACTGTTGATGTGTATGAGTTCTTCTGCCAAAAACCTCTCATACACGCTTAGACTGCCAACCTGCTTCTGCTGCTGCTTGGCAAGCTCGGCCGGCTCACGCAAAGGTCATGTTGGTTCGCTCAGATATGAGGGCATGCAGGACCGCTGCTAGGGAGTCTCTGGATTGGGCACTCCAGGGAGTCTCTGGGCACTCCAGGGAGTCTTGGGATGGGGCGTTGGGCATTTCTGGGGGGGAGTCTCTGGGGTTGGGCACTCCAGGGAGTTTTTATATATAGGAGTAGACAGGGCGAGGAGAAAAGTTCCCGGCGAGGAGAAGAGTTGAGTTTAAAATCTAACAACCCCACACCGAAGGTGGGGAATAACTAAGGGCCATCCATGCCCGGTCGTGGAAAGCAAACCCTGATCAAGGCCAAAGTGCATGTCCACCAGGGCAATCATAGCCTGTCAAGGAGGCCGGCCGAATCTTCTTGCTCATGGCGTCTGAAGCTGTTCTGAGTGTCTGATGCTGTCCGAGGGCCCATGCACTGTGGCAATCAGAAGAACAGTTTCTGGACGCTCTTTACTTTACTGCTGCTCAGCCAGGTTTAGGCTCTACTCCGGTTAAGGCCCCATATGATGGCACACATGCGTTATCATGCGTTCACAGTCTGGAGTAGCCGCTCCTTAGCCTTCTGCGGAGGGTTTTTTCCGTCCCAAACAGCAGAAGCATCGACCCGCTCGCTCCGTGACAAGGCCTGTGCCACCATCGCATTGCGTGGAGCGTACCCATACCATGAAAAGTCCATGCTATCAGCGTGTCCATAACACGAAGGAGCCATGCCCCTGCCATGTTCATGTTCCCCCTGCCTGACCAGAGCATCCCGTGCGTGCAAACAATGATAGCGTTCGTGCCGGCAGCGCCCCAGTTGCGCGGAGCACTGCGGAGCACGTCCCTGCGCCCGCAGTGCATCGGTTGCATGGCACCTTCATGCCCACGCCCTCCCATATACCATGATAACGTCCGAACTGCCGGGGCATTCTGTCATCCACGCCTGTACCATGAGAACACCTGTGCTACCAGCACCGTCCGTTACCTGGAGCATCTGCCCAGCGCGATAGCTTGCAACAATTACTATGACAACGTCCATGGCACATCCGTTGCGCCACACAGCCCTGACTCTGTGCCTTCAGGTTTGTTAGGACTCTTGACAAGTGAAGACGCTGCCATGCTTTTCGCACATAACACCCTCACAAAGGCCGCTGAGTTTTCTGTGGTCCTAAGGTTTACTAGGAGAGATCTGTTCTGCTCGCGATGACGAGGCCTCCAGCTCGTTCGGCTCGATTTCGAGCCCCATCCTCAGTGATGCCAGAGCAAGTTGCGGAAAAACATGAGGGGGAACACAAATCACCATGGCGTGTCCGTTGCACATGCGCAAATGACTTTTTTGGATTACTCGAGCGTCCTAGAGGCATTCCTCGTGCGGCAGACGCTACAGGACATGCATTCAAAAGCAATGAGCCGTTCCGGCGTATCCACCTGCCTCAGGTCCTGTTAACTCCCGGCTGAGGCTGCCAAACTCCACGGAAAGTGGAAAAATGCACAATCCAGGGCGCCCAAGCTAGAGAGCTGGCACGCTGCATCTGAATGTCAGACTGAACGCTGAACGTATATTTGGATAATTGCTACAACGGACCTAAACCCAATTGTAAACTGACAGGGTAGTACTTGCAACCGACTCCAGCCGACACACGCCTTCACAACCGATGTGGCGCATCAATCCGTTGTTCTTCGGGGTCCAGCGTGACATACCCGCAGGATTCAATCACTACCCAATCTTTGGGGACATGGCACGGCTTCGCTGGCAAGGACATGAGCCAAGTATCTGAAGCATCAAGTGCCGGAGGACTTTGCTGCTGATGGCCTGTACATTTGGGGACTTTCATCGTTCTCCATCACGGTTTCTAAGAGAAATCGGAAGAACGGAAGAACGGAAGAACCTGCAAAGATCCAAGGCTTTGAGGGGCTTTGAGGGGCTCGGGGGCTGCCGAGTCCGAGCATGCCCTTCATGATCCCAGCCTCGCAGCTGTCCAGATCCTGAAGGCACAGCTTTCAAGCCTTGAAGTCTGATGAACTCCAGGAGCAGTATTCGGCAAAGCTCACTGCCCTCTGCTGGGTTTATGCTAAACAAACTCACCGACTTTGGGAGGCATACTTTCGACTCGATGGTGTGTCTTAAGATGTATCCCTGAATCCCCCCCTATATGCAGTTGTCCATCTTCTGGAAGATCTTCCGCAGCAGCTGTTCATCAAGCTGCACGGAGCCGATGGGCGGCGGCTTCTCACGCATGCGCTCATCCCGCTTCGCGGCCTGCCGAAGGACACCCAAAAGGAAGTCCAGGGTCTGGGTTTTGCCAGCGGCATCCCTTTGAAGTTGTCTTGTCAAAATTTCCTTGCTCGTGACGCTCATGCAGCAGTACTTGCATGTCGCTTCATGTGGGAAACCAACAAAACAAGTTTCTCCATTTGAGTGCCGCTGTTTGTGGTCTCGAGCTGCGGCAAGTTTCTTATCTGAGAGCTGCTTAGACAGTACTGTATGGATGCTTCATGCCATCACGGTCGTCGGCCGCACTGGTGCCGTGGCAGCACTGGGCTGGAGGTTCGTGGCGGAGGCATGCACCAACCTCACCAACCCCCCCCCCCCCTCGGTGGGACGATACCGTTGCTTTGAGTACTTGCACTTTCACACGACTTTTGAAAGCAGCCCTTTAGATTTTGGAGTTAAGGGCTCACTTCACGGCTCAACATAGTTACATCTGTGATGGGGTCGTACCGCCAGGCACAAACAAGAGCCTTTAGTGGTAGGCAGCGTGCGTTTGTGGGTTTCGGGAAATGAGAACAACGAACTCCTGGGACTTTTGCAGTGCAGCGTTGTGGAGTCTTTGAAGGTGGACGTGCGAAATGAGCTTGGACGGAGAAGGGTTGCAAATTTGTTGCAAAAGCAGGCACCGAAAACACTGCTCTTGCCTTAGGGTCACTGCTGCGGAGACGATGCAGAGCACAGACAACGGAGCGCACCAGCCTGCATGCCCTCAACAGCACCTCTGATCTTTCGGACCTTGCTGGTTCTTGGAACGCCGTGGCATCATGTGGCATCCTATCTCAGCATCCCCCACCTCATGCATGCTGCGTCCAACAGCCTATGGCTTGGCTCGCTCTCCTCTCTCTCCTCCTTCTTCTTCTTCTCCTCCTCTTCCGCTACCACAAACACTCGGCACCTGGCTCCTCGCCTATATCCCGACTCTTCTGCGGCTTCTTGCAGAACTGGCGGCAGTTTCACCTTTCACGCAGAAGCATCTAAGTTGGATGCTGCTCTGAACACTCACGCGTACTGATTGCTCTCAGGTATGACCAACGATGGCCAGAATAACCCAACAGACACCTCCTTTAGGCCGAGCCCGGTGAGCCTCCTGTGGGACTCCGAGGTTGCTTCGAATCTTTGGCGAAAGGTAAGCTGGATCCAAATCCTGTCCAAGGGACGCTTCAGCCGCATCCTAGGACAAGCATAGGACTCTCATAGGCATGGCATCCAAAATCTGCACCGCGGTGCGTAGTCGCCCTTTGCTCGAGCCTTAGCTACCTCAATCCTATATTGCTTGCTCGCGATCGCAACCCCCGGAGTCCGAATCGCTGTCGACATCCTCCGCATAATGCATGACCTCTACGTCCACCTCTGGCACGGGCCTCCAGACGGCAACAATCTGATTTCATCGAGCATGTCTCGGATGAGTGTCAAAAAACATATGGAGATCGGGTTCCATGACGAGGCTTCGTGGCCGTCTTCAAGTTGTTTGGGTGTTGAGTGTAGTGCCCATGTGGGGAGGAGGTCAACGAATGTACATTCTCCACAATTCCACAAGAAGGGACTTTTTTCCAAAGTCTGATTTGGAACTTCTCAGACATCCTGTTTGGAGAAGTAAGCTTCAATGTCTATGTCTATGGCTCCTGTAGACTCCAACACTTATAGCTGTATGTGTAACCCAATTGTCCGGCCTCTCGATTTGAGGGAACTTGGCTGGGTGGCGGAAGTCCTGTCACCAATTCTTTCACGTTGGCAGAGGATCTTGCACAGGGGCAGGGGAAGCCTTGGCCTGACGAAGCTTCAGCCCGTGCGCCCTCTGTCCTTCTTGACGGTGGGCCTCGCTGAAGTCGCTGCATCTTCTGCGCGCTTGGCGGGCTTCGGTCTTTTTGGATCCTCGATGGCAGATGCCGGCATGTATGCGGAAGGCACAAAAACAAGGTCACTTCGGTCACTTCGGTCACTTCCGATCCATTCAGGTAGCTACGAGTGAACTCGAAATTTCGAACAGGAAGGCCGCCATGGTGCTTTTTCTTGCATGGAACGGGGCTTTATGAAAGCTTCAAAAGACCTTGCTCTTATCATATCCTTGTCTTCCACGCACTGAGGAAGCCTCAAAATTACCGATTCTTTCCTTTGTCGCGAGTCAGCTGGTCGGATCATGTTTGGACGAGTTGTGCTGTGTCTTCGGAATTCCCGACATTAACAGGAGGGCTTCTGCTAAGTTGTCGCGTCATCACGTGCCTCTTTGCTTCATTCCTGTCCTTTCTGCCCATCCCACCCCCGCAGCCCCTGGCAGCATCGTACAGCGAAGCGTTTCGTGACAAGGTTGGGTGGGTCAGAAAAAGATGTGCCTTCAGCTTTCGAGCGCAGGCAGGCTTCTTCCCACCAAGCCAAAAAACAGAGAGCACTCCCACCCCCCACCCTTCTTTGCGAAGCCCCAAATCTTCTGTGCCGTAGTCCGCGATGTGCTCAAAATCGACCCGACTGAGCTCTGTTCCTCTTCTTCTGCTGCTTCTTCTCAGATGATTTAGGGGACAGATCCCCGTGCATCCGCGCGCCCTTGGCTCGCAGGGTCCTTGTCCAGTCTCGGGTGTAATTTGACTGCTTTAGTGGCTCCCCGAATTTTTTTGAACAATGCCAGTACTGCAGGAATTGCCGTACTCGGGTCCCTCTCTTCCTCTCTTTCTCTCTTGCCCTCACTACAAGCATGTGCTGTTTGTGTTTGACTTTACTTTTGCACGGTTGAAGAACAGAACCCTGAGGTCTCGACAGGGTGACATCTGTTTCACTTCCTTTTGGATGGCCCGTGCGGCAAACAACTCCAAGGTGAGCAACAGCATTCGATCACGAACTCAGACCTGAACCCTCAAACCCTAAGCGCGGAAGCCTTCTTCAAGTCCTCAAAACATAATGAACTAGCTAACTCGAAAAGCCGAGGAACTGCCATGCCCCACGCGGCAATAGTTTCTGCCACGTCTCTCTTGGGACCTGAAACCTGATCTATTGAAACTGAGAGAACTGTGAAGCGAGGTTTCAATCAAGAGGGTTTGAAGTTTAAGGTCTAGACAGAGTTCAGGGACGATCTGGCGTGTAAGGTAGGGAGCTGAGCTCTAGAAATCCCTGAATCGAAAATTGCTGGTCAACAGAAATTGAACTCTCAACTACGACCCCCTTGCGCTGCACAGGGCCATGGCAGCCAGAGCATTGCGATTTTCCAGTATCTTCAGGAGCTCTTGAATACTCTTGCAAACGGAGTTTGATTTCATGACTCTTCTGTCCCGAGCTCTAGGTCTACTAGGGGACCTGACACTACGGCTCCATCGCAAAACGGCATAAAGAGAGAGAGAGAGAGAGAGAGCTATATGTTATGTGAATGTGCGTAACTTGCCTTGCCCCCAGCTGAGAACTCTCCTTGAGAAACGACTTGTTCGATCAAGCGCGGCCATGTTTTTGTAGGATTGTGGCATGAGCGCAGGCAGTGGGAGAAAGGCAAACTCGTTTCCATAAACTCGAGGCTCGCCCAACATGTCATGAACATATTTCAAACACCGGTGCGCGTGGCAAGGGCCCCTTACAGATACATGGTCAACTAACCACAAACATGTCGGTTTAAACCGGCTGTCGGTGTGGACGTCGTGTCCTGACCAATTGCATTGAACATTTTATTGACATCAACATGCTGCGACCACCCAGTCTTAAGCCCGACATCCCTTCTGGCCACTTTTGTTGATTACTGGCCCCTCGATAAGCTGCACCGGCACATCAACATACCCATGTTCTGCCAACGATGCGCAATTTGGGCGGCAAGATGGATCACAGGACTCTGCATCGCATGGCCTTTTTCATCAAGGCCTTTGGGAAGCACCTTGTGCAGCTGCAAGGCATCCAATGGGCAGCATGAATGACAAGAGCCCTTTGCCAGCTTCAGGCTCAGCATGGTTCAGTATATCATATAAACCTCCTGGCTTCAGACCTAAGCGCTGTGGAAGTCAATCCAAAACCCCATGCAAGCAGCTCTGACCTATGTGGTGACAGGCCAGGCAACACAACTCGGCGCTTTTTAGAGTGGGCGGGGCCCAAACTCAGCGAAAAACCCATGTTGAAAGCCACGAGCAAGATCCTGCTTGAATCTCAAGCCCACTCCAATTCATCCCCTCATCAATTGTCATGATGAGCACATCTTGCTGCTCGGATGGTTGAGGCTTCGTGGCGGACAAGGTCTCACTTGGCATCGGCCCGCTTAAAGCCTTTACATGCCTTTACTAAACTGGGTGCAGAGCTCCCAATATGGCGACCCATCACACTGAGCCACATCGTCCTCATGGCACCTCGCAGTTGATGCGTGGCTGTTCCGGGCTGCTTCTATCGTCTACTTGCAGATTATTACACGTGCGGTTTTGCAAGTTCCTCACCCTCAGTTTTCTGAATCGACGTGTTCTCTTCGCCCGTTTCTCCAGCCCCCCCCCCCCCCCCCCCCAAAACCTCCCACCCCTCGCGCCATCCCGGCCGATGCAGTGCCTTAAGATCTCGCTGCCGAATGAGTTTGTCGAATACTCCCAGATGACCTATGGAGGGTGTCAGCCCCCAGATGGTTCTCACTGGGTCCGTACTGAGGCGATCCCTGGCATGACCACAAATCGAACTCGCCCCCCGAAAGACCGATGCCGGTTTCTCTAAAGTCGCATGTGATGAGGCGAGACTGCCAAACTAATCGGGAGACTGCCAAACTAATCGGGCGTAGCTGTCCTTCATTGCCCTCAGTCTGGGGTGGGGGGGGGGGGGGGGGGGGTACAGTTCGTATTTCACATGTGACCACAAGAGGGGCGAATTTTGTTCAAGTTCATTTTTGCGGGGTACAGCTTGCTCTGCCAATACATGTAGAAAAGGCACGCTCGTATGAGTAGCGTTTTCTCTTGGCAAACCTATGTCAGAAAGCATGAATGAAGTATATGGTGAGCAATTCTACATAGGGGTGTCTTTGTTCGTAAGAAGACGTTGAAGACGTGCTGTTATTCTCAAAGAATGTTTTCTGATACCCAAAAAACGAAAAAAAAACCGAACACACCAAAACGACCGAAACCCCGCTTTAAAATCTGGCCTGACTTTGTGGTAAGCTTGCGAGCCACCATAGTTTCCGGCAACTCCACAAGTAAAGTCTATATTGGTATCTATATGGGAGGTTGGTCCATGTATACGTTGAGGTCTGGGGATCTCTTTCTGAGCCTGAAACGTAGCCACTGAAGATGAATAGGTGCAAAATGAAACGAAGGACAGCTACTGCGACACCCGCGAGAACGATGACCTGGGACAATCGAGAACTTTCGGCTTTAGCGTTGACGCAGCACTTTCTGCTTCAGCTGCAGATTCTGAAGAGAACTTGATTGGAAGCTTTTCGTTGGCACCACTTGCAGCCACAAAAGTCCTTTTTGAAACTGCAGAGATTTTGGGTGATAGCTGCGCTCGACGCAGTAAATAGTGGGCTCGACACATTTATTTGACAGACCTCTGATCGCCGTTGTAATCATTTTGCAACTCTGTCAACTCAGCTGACTTGCGAGCCTTTCCGTATTTCGCAAGTACCCCGCTCAGAACTGTCTTTTCCTTCCTACACAGGTAACCGAGGCAACACTTTCTGTACTTATGGCCTCGAGTTAGTTCTGGGAACCAAAGCATACAAACCCAGCATGCTTCCAATCCCCAGTCCTGATCAAAGCACCGCAAGCAGCAAAAGCCGCAAATGCCCGCCCAAAGCCCATAGCCCCAACCCCTCCTGCACCTAACAATCACATTGAGGGCCAAGCTTATCATCTGGACACGGCGCGCAACCTGCAAGGAGCAGCGTCGATTCGTGGCGAGGGCACTGGGTGGAGCTCACGTAATGTCCAAAACTGCGGCGCAGCCCGTATATCAGCACACCAAGCGGCATATACTCACCTTTGAATGCCTGACGGTATGTCTGACACATTCTGACACAACATACTTCGGCCTTGGTCCTTATGTGTACTGTGCCACTGCTTGCGGTCATAATGCCAGTATGGCCAGCCTTCGAATCGACAAGCACAACCAACGAGCACTCCGGCTGCTTTTTAGCCCGACACAACTGTGTGTTTCAAAGCCCCCCTCGCCTTTCAACTGCTCCGGGCAAGGCTGAATGCCTGACCTTAGAAATAGGACTTTTTCTATGCAGTGTTTCTACGCGTTGTCTCTTCTAATTCTCCCAGCGGATATGGGGAAACATTCTCCCCTCTCTCACTCTCTATTCTTCTTCTTTTTCTTCTTCCTCTACGGGGCATGAGGGGCCCAGGGGACCCCCCACGTGCCAGGCGCGCCCGCGCTCTCTCTCTCTCTCCCTCCCTCTCCGTCTCTCTCCTTTTTCTGTGTCTTGCTGTCTTTCATTCACAGGGCCTAGTGTTGGGAGATGGGCAGCTATTAGGCCGGGGTGGGAGGTCACCAACTCATAACTAGCCACCTGACCTCCCCTCACCGATCGGAGTCCAAGCTTGAAACTCTACAGTAAACTGGCTTTCCACAAAAACCCGCGCCCGTTTCTGCTGCACAGAACAGTCACACTGCGAGACACACTACTTATGCTGAAAAACTTGTGCCGCACATCCACTGGATGTTGAAGATCAGCCGCCTTTTCCTTTTCAGACGTCCAAACCATGAGATAGGCAGGCACACCCGAAACGAAGCAAGCACGCTGAATACCGGCTCGTTACAGAAACTGATGACGTGTGCTTCCGGGCATGTCGTTTGACAATCTAGCGAGGGAGCCGAGTGCCACCTCTGGGCCGGTGCCAGCGTTCATCTTGTGCTGAAAGACCATCTGTGAAGAGGTACAAGGGGAAGATCACCGCCCTTTCACTAGCTGTTCAAAGCTGTGTGTATTTTTCTTTCGGCACGCGGGCTTCTGTGCCTTCAAAAAACTCGGAGTGAAGACGAAGCTCCACTTAATGAAGCCGTCAAGACAACCAAGGAAATTACGCCACCCTTTTTGCCGTTCTTTCGACTTGAGTGGTGGTGGTGAGAGTTGAACGTTTGGGCATCAAATGATTGAAGGATCCGTTTTGAAGTTGCCTTTTGGTTTCTTTCAAGTGGTAACAAGACGGGCGCTGCTTTTGCGTCTACTTGAAAAGATGTCCGCCAGTGCTCGGACTATAGCTGATGTTACTTATCTCTCGATGCACAACGTTTACTCCCTAACTATCTGTTCTCCATCGTCTTCCGATTCAGATGCGCAACGGGTGCTGAGAGCCACATTTCCTGAAGTGCCGGCAGTCGCTGGATTTTTGGGTCTTTGTGCCCTTCTTCCCTTCCATTCGGGTCGATGTAGGAGCTTCCTTTCTGGCTTCGTTAAAGCCGAACCCTTTGAATAACAAAGAGTGGGTCGACGGAAATTTCTGACAAGCTAAGGTGAACTCCCGATTACTGCTGCACTTCGGAGAAACATGTTTTCTGAGCCTCTAAGAAACTCAGACTCTAAGATTCAGCCCAAAGAGCCCAAAGCCTTGACCACCCACCTCTCCACACTTTCAACTGGAGTACTGGGTGCAGGGCCACTTGTACCGTAGGTCCACAGCCATGTTTCCTACCTGAGGCAGGTAACACACCAGGGTTTTCACTTGACTTGGGCAATCCACGCGAAGACAGATCCAAAGGGACTTGCCAAAATCTGCCCACGAAGAATTCACAGAACCCCAAACCTGTCCCATCACTCGCAACCCTCTTCTCGGAGGCCCTTAGCTCGCAGCATGGTCATTCTCCAGGGAAAAAATCACGTCACAATGAAGTGCCCCCTTCCTGGGCCATTCTCATCTACGGATAACTACGGTGCTACAAAGGCAGCAGAAACAACAACAAACAGTGGAGAACAGGAGCGAAGTTTCTTTGTAGCTGCAGCCTGAAAACAGCACCGTACAGGGGCCCCTGCAGCCAGCAAAAGGTTGCGGGCGTGATTGACAACTCACGAAAGCCAAGGGGACGTCTAAGCCCTAGCCAGTCTAAGCCCCGTGTCCGACAACAACAGCCCTTTCACCAGGATCTGCTTACGTCTTGCGTGTCTTGCGTGAGGATGTGGAGGCTACAGCCTTCGGGCCCCAGTTCACCTCTCGACTGGACAATGTCAAAACATTGTTAACAGGCCCACTTTCATCCCAAATGGTAGGATGCAATGGACGACCTCCCTCTGATCCGAGCTTGTGAGGCAACAGTGGGACACTGAGCGCCGTGCACTCGCAGCCACCTGGCACAAAAAACTAAATCAAAGGATGCGAAACCCTGCCCTTGGGGGTGCTGCTTGCCGAACTGGATTCTACTGGTTCACACAGGGCTAGCTCAACTCTCCAACCGTAGTTTCTTCACATGCTTTCTGGATTTCGAGATCACAAGGCTTGGGACTAAAATCTCTGCTGACATAAGACATACGTATGTGGAATACACAACAACCCACAGCATTGGACATGGACATTCGCGGCCGCTGCATCATACCTTTGCCGGGAACCCAGTCCGAATGATGGTCATGCTGAACAATACCCAAACTCCAAGATGCCCCGCAGGGACGAGCAGTTTCAAAACACTTTGAAAGCGTCACCGAATCAAAGATGTGCCACACACGACCACATGTGGTGTTTGCAGGGGATGGTCACCAGTCATGAGGTTCCCAACGGCGGCTGTAGACAGTACTTTGCGTATGGCTTTTACGCTCTGCAAAAGTGCCAGCTGCTCATACAGTCAGGGTAAGGTTTTGGCAGCACAGCTTTGCTGGCTCTGCTGCTCTTCGCCTTCTCTTCAGACCTTGAGCACTAATTAAGGCCGGAGATGTGTTGTACCATCAACCCGCAAGCAGCACAAGTCACAAACGTGGACCCTAGCCCAGCCGCAACATGAAACAGAGGCGCTGCACAACACGGGGTAAAGACACCGATTTTTGCCCGACACTCCCAAAACCCCCTTCCTAAAACATTAAAAAAGTATGTTAAGACTGAAACACCAAGTTGGTGTTGAACACCACCGCCAAGGCCACAGGGTGAAGGAGCCGTTCTTCGACTCCGGGTTGCCGCCTCGCTTGATCTTTACTTGGATTTCGCCTTTTCCCTGGGATTGAGAGCAACCTTTGAGAACTTCGAGCAGTTTGAGGAATGCTACGGTTTCGACTCTTCCGGGCACAACTTGGGCTCCACTGGGACAAGGCCCAACACTTAAAGAAGTGCTCCTTGGGCTGAAAGACGCCGAAAGCCACGAGACCGAGTGGCGGTTACAGGACTTTTATGGGCAAGGTTGCCCTGAGACACCCCTCGGGTTTCGGGACTTGGTGTCAAGGTAGTCCATGGTGTGTCTGAGCAATGGCGTTGGGCGTCCGAGGTCTGTTCATACTTCAACACTGCCAATGCCCTTTCCAAACACTGAAGCCATCTGAAGCCGAAATCCTTCCCTACATTTTCAACCGGCAGCATTGGCTGCAGACAGTTGAGCAGTGGGCCAGATCACGCTGTGATTGCAGCGCATACACAGAAACTAGAGGTTTCCAGCCGCGATGATTGTCTCTGCGTCCAAGCTGCTCCAGGACCACTGGGCACCATGAGCGTGGACTTTGTGTGCCTCGAGCAGTTTGTTGAGCGGGCTCGCTGGCGTTCTGAAGCCCTTTACGCCCTTCATGCTGGAAAAAATCGCCTCAGCCACCTGGCAGGGGAGTACAACTCCTGAGGAGACAGCCTGGCTTCACAACCCTAAGCCGAAAAGCCCACAAGCTCTCGATTCCGACACCGAACAGGCTTCCTAGATTTTCGTGGGGCACCGACATTTCGAAAATGGCTCCATTCATTCACGAAGCTCCAAGCGCTGAATGCATGTTGCGAATGCTGTCAAAGATCCAAATGATCCGAGTCATTGGCCCACTGTTCAACATTTTTAGTTCAGGCCTTGCATGTTGATTGACGCTTCACACAGATGGTCGAATGCTCGCTTGCAACTACCTCACTGCATGGCGTCACTCATCGTTCTGCAACTCACGTGGCCCTGCCCCACCCCCTTTTCACTCCCAACCCCAGCACCTGAAGTCCAAAACTCTGCAACGGACCAGGACTTTCAGAGATTTGCGCCTCCTGGTTCAGGAGCCCACCACTTCGGCCTGTGATACAGGTTTGAGGGCCGCATTCTTGGACAAAAATGTAGCTTCCATCAGCTTCCCTGATTCATCGGTAGAAGGCTTGTCGCGGCAAGGCTTGCAGGGCAGTTAAACTTGCCTAAGCAAACTTGCCTAAGCAAACTGGCAGGCGGCTGGCCTGCTCAGGCTCTTTGCTCTTTGCTCTTTGCTCTTTGCTCTTTGCTCTTTGCTCTTTGCTCTTTGCTCTTTGCTCTTTGCTCTTTGCTCTTTGCTCTTTGCTCTTTGCTCTTTGCTCTTTGCTCTTTGCTCTTTGCTCTTTGCTCTTTGCTCTTTGCTCTTTGCTCTTTGCTCTTTGCTCTTTGCTCTTTGCTCTTTGCTCTTTGCTCTTTGCTCTTTGCTCTTTGCTTTGCTCTTTGCTCTTTGCTCTTTGCTCTTGCTCTTGCTCTTGCTCTTTGCTCTTTGCTCTTTGCTATTGCTCTTTGCTCTTTGCTCTTTGCCTCTTTGCTCTTTGCTTTGCTCTTGCTCTTTGCTCTTTGCTCTTTGCTCTTTGCTCTTTGCTCTTTGCTCTCTTTGCTCTTTGCTCTTTGCTCTTTGCTCTCTTTGCTCTTGGCTCTTGCTCTTCTGCTCTTTGCTCTTGCTCTTTGCTCTTGCTCTTTGCTCTTTGCTCTTTGCTCTTCTCTTTCTCTTTGCTCTTTGCTCTTTGCTCTTGCTCTTTGCTCTTTGCCTTTGCTTTGCTCTTTGCTCTTTGCTCTTTGCTCTTTGCTCTTGCTGCTCTTTGCTCTTTGCTCTTTGCTCTTTGCTCTTTGCTCTTTGCTCTTTGCTCTTTGCTCTTTGCTCTTTGCTCTTTGCTCTTTGCTCTTTGCTCTTTGCTCTTTGCTCTTTGCTCTTTGCTCTTTGCTCTTTGCTCTTTGCTCTTTGCTCTTTGCTCTTTGCTCTTTGCTCTTTGCTCTTTGCTCCTTGCTCTTTGCTCTTTGCTCTTTGCTCTTTGCTCTTTGCTCTTTGCTCTTTGCTCTTTGCTCTTTGCTCTTTGCTCTTTGCTCTTTGCTCTTTGCTCTTTGCTCTTTGCTCTTTGCTCTTTGCTCTTTGCTCTTTGCTCCCGTCCACATGGACGTGTTGGACAAGTCTACGATTTTAATGCAGGAGTACTGCAGGGATCGCTCCCAGGTCCTAAGTCACGGGAACCCACGTGCTTAAGATGTGGTAGCTGTGGTACTCCACACCCTTTGTGATGAAAGAGATCGCCGAAGTATGAAGCACAGGAGGCCCTGATCGCTTTCGTCCAGCTGGCCACTTGGACTTGTCAGGTTATTGCCACACCAGTTCTGCATTACGAGTTGGTATCAACAAAGGATCGTGATTATCCAGATTTGCAGTTTGTTCTCGGACTTTAGAAAAACTGAATCTGAGGGTGCGACCGAGGAGAGTCTCGCTGTGGTCGCCAGCACATCGGGCGGACCTTGGGTGTGACTCCGAAGGGCCTTTACGGGGGCAAAGAACGCAACGCCTACACACAAAACGCCTGGAACGCAACGGAAGCACATGAAGCACGTGGCAGCAAGTGGCAGCAAGTGGATGGAAGCACAGGCGTAGGTGATACAAACTTCAAAGCCCCTCAAAGTGATACACAGTACCGCAAGGCTGAACGTTGAACAGCAGCTCCTTCACTCTAGCATCCAAGGCCCGCCACAGCTTTGCCGACCCCGGCGAAGACGACATTGACTCACAAAGCGCCTGCTGGAAATTCAGCGTGAAACTTCAGATTTGGGATTGATTTGGAACAGTTGCTCGTCACACTCGTGCTTGCACTGGCTTCTTAATCCTTGTTCCGTGAGCCCCTAGATGTTCTTTCACTTTTGCATCTTTAAATGCAGCGGCCTCCACGAATAGATCCACAGTGCCATTCTGCACTTCCCACGTGAACTGGCCTTGGGCCCTGTCCAGCAATAGAAGCAAGCATAGGATGGGTGCTTGGAGACTTGCGGCACTCCGACCACCGACTTGCAACTGAAACACAATGCAAAACCACTCTAGCCAGATGCGCTGCAAATTCAGCAGGAACAATGTACAGACATGGCACATCATGGCCCTCATGAGCATTTACATATCCCGCTGTCTACCGTATGGTGCACCACGGATGTCCCTACAGGGACTTAGACTTCGCGAACCACCAGAGCTCTGGGTCCAGGGTCAGCTGGTCTTGGATTCGATTGTGTGGTATGCCAGCAGTCAATCGGATGTTATGCTTGTGAACGGTAGGCTGCAATCGTTTGTCCCCCCCAACCCCCCCCCCCTCCCTGCCCCCTCCCGCACGCCTTGCCCTGGAAAACAACCCCCTGCAAACAAAAAATCCTCTCATGGGGTGCCCTCCTGAAATAGGGCTCCCAGCGCTGCCCGTGGTGACAGGATCATTGACTTCCGACCCTTGCCTGGCACTAATTTCAAGAAAGTGTGCTGCTGATGCTGGCATCTGTCTATACTGCACAGCTTCAGGAAATGAAAGAAGGAAACTCCAGTACTGGTGTAAACTTAATTTCCAAGTTGCGAGCTGACTACGCATGCAGTACAGAGCTTGCTATCTGACAGCCTAGACCACTCCTAATTCTCAGGCCGCCTCCAAGGCAATCCATGACCAGTGGGTCCTCTCTGAGAAAAAGGCTTTCAGGTGTTACAAAGCTAGTCGCTGCTGTACTCTGCTTTCTGCCAAGATTGATTCGAGCTTCAATGACAAATTCTGGGGGCTCCAGGCGTCATTGTTGCAACCACAGTGCAGGCTTGGAGAGTCAAGGCTGCTGCCCTTGCCGCAATATGGGTCTGCTGGCGACAGACCCCACAATTTTTCCCCGGACAGGGTTTCAGCGGTGTTCACGATGCTGACAGGCTAATAGAAGATCTGGGGTGGCGCTTCGCAGCGGACAGAAACCCCAGCATCCTTCTGGTAGAAGCCCTTGCTGCACAGCAGGTGATGCTCTTCACCTTGGTCAGTCAAGGGCCGTTGGGATCCGTTGGGGCTGTTGGTTTGGCGAGCTGCCATCTTTGCAGAAACCAACCGGCTTTCACAGGTCCTGGACTAGAAGCCTAGCCGTGCACATCCTTCACTCCTTCATGTGCATGGATTGCACGGACGCAAGCAACGTTCGAAGTCGGCTAGCTTCACCGCAGGGCATTGTCTCAGTGGCAAAAAGGAGTCTTCTTTGGCATACTGTGTCCCAATCTTTAGTCGTCACCCTTAAGCATGATGCCTCTGCATAGCTTTGGTGCGGTAAGGGCGAGGAGAAGCCACAGACTCGTCCGACCTCTTGGCTCAGGAGGCTGGCAGTTCTTCAGGATTGCCCCATGCTGTTGGATTTGTGTTGCTCCATGATACAGGAAAGGAAGACTGGTTGGATGCTTGCCGACCAAACTCAGTAGCCCTTGTTGGACGCATTGCAAGTGCCCACAAGCTTCGCCACACAATTCTCGGGCCGTGCTCGGCCTCTGACCATGTTTCTCTGCAAATTTAAAGTCCGGCATGGAGGGGTCCACGAAGCTTCTTGAGCTTGCTTGGTGAAGTCTTCACCCCGTCACTCTCACCCACTTTGGTTCGCAGTTCGTTGAGCGGGCTATTCAAGAGTAGGGTGCAAAATGGCTCACCTCCCTCTCTAACCACGACACCGCGACTAGCAGTCTAAAGGTCTGCAAAAATGAGTCCCCCTTGCCATCATTGGTGTTGTAAAGCTCGCAGCTGAAACTCCCATACTTACTTTTCCCTAAGCCCTAACCGCCAACACCCCACATGGAACTGGCCTCGCAAGGCTCCTCGAAGCATGGCCGGCGCTCCCGTTGTCACATGCTGCAAAGCCTTATTCGCCTTAACTTGGAGATTACCGGAAAAAGCGTTTGAGTCTGCTACCACGACCTTGCTGATGGGATGGTGGGAGTAAGACGGGCTTGGAGTCTTCTTGGAATCTTCCTGTTGCTGCGTGTCTTCCTGTTGCTGCGTGAGCTGTGTCACTGCTGTGTCACTGGTTCACCTTTCGTTCCGAGTGTACTCACTCTCAATCTCTCTCAACGGGCCCAAGCAGGGCCTGCGAGAACAAGGCACAGGGGCAGGTCTCCTTAAAGGAGTCACTAGCAATCATGCAGAACTTATCGTGCCTCAGATAGTCGAAAAGAGTTGGGCAATGGTTCGGGATTGGAACTTCTGTCCTCAGCTCTTCAACATCGAAACCGAATTTCAACCGGGGAGGGCGGGGGAAAGAAATTGTCATAGCTTGAGCTTGTGGCCCTGATACCTGGGAACCATGCCCTGGAGATCTCACTGAGCCAAAAAAACGCATCAACTCTTGCTGATTTTGCTTCAGCAAGGTGTTTGTGTTTTTTGCATTTATCTGAAACAGATCTAACATCTAACACTTCCACCATCCGCACTCAAAAGATCATCAGATAGGGGGGGGGGGGAGAGGGGGCGACGACCGCTTGAGGAGGTCGCAGGCGCCCGTCACTTCCATTGCCATGATCAGCGACTGTCCGACTCTGCAGTGGCAGATCTGTCATGGTCTGATGCTCATCATTCTCCTCCGCCTCTGCGGCGTGGGCTTCCTAGACATTCTGGGCATACTGCAGCCAGTACCTGCACGACCACCATGATGTCTGGTGCATGCCCTCCTTCAATGAGGCTGCAGGCTGCGGATACGAAATACTCAACATACCATCCCTGGCAAACGAATACAGTCGCTAGCGGCTAGCGCGTTCTGTCGGTGTGTTTTTGTATCGTCAATCAGGTGTCCGAAAAAGTACTTTTCGATGTCTTCCCTGTTCGTTGGTTTGGGTGTGCTTGTCAATCTGAGCATTCTTTGTGTTCAGTGCCTTTTCTGTTTTAACCTTAAGCGGGTGGTGGATAGATATCATCATCGTGTGTTCATGCCATTCCCACGTACTGGTAACATGGATGTAGTCATCGTGTGTGCATGGAACGATCGTGTGGGCACGGATGGATTGGCGAACGCATGCAAGTATGGGCATGCATGGATGCTTTGGCCATTCACACGCGCTGGAAATATGGACGTAGTCATCGTGCGTTCATGGTTGCTCTGGCAATTCCCACGCACTGGTAACATGGACGCAATCATCGTGCGGGCAGGCCTGGCCCAAGCAAAAAACACGAGCCGCTTTTTAATTTTTTTTCGGTAATTACGTGGCTGGCTGAGCAGAAACAACAACACGGGGATCGCCCAGTCGCTCGTGTGTCGAAGTCTGTGAACGGGTACTTTCCAAATCATTGTATTAAGAAGAGAGCAGGCAGCTGGGTGGGAGTAGAACTCGGATCGTTTGAGGACGCTGTGTCTGACTGTGTTTTCAGCGTGATGTTGGGAGAATGTAGCATGGTCTGGTTAAAAGAACTCAGGAAAACATGAAAGGAAGTCGTCAATCCACTTGGTTCGTCAGCCTTTTTCTGCCAGAGCTCGTCGAACTGAAGATTGGCAACATGGAAACGCGCGTGATAACAAGTGTAAGCTTCCCTATTCATCCAAGCCGCATCCAGCACAATCGGATTGACTAACAACAGCAGCTTTATACCCATGAGAGGCAATAACGGAATGCACGAGCAATGCTGCAGCAATCATCCCATCCCTCCTGCACTCCACGACTCCACGTCCCGGACTCGCATTTTTAGCACAAACCGATCCTTTGCAAGTCTGGCAGCGGGGCGATGACACGCTCAACATCTGCAGGGTCCACGCTGTCCAGGTCTGCCATCCACCGAGGTAGCTTGTCTTTATCAATCCTAAGCTCTTTGACGCATTTTGCAAATGCAGCTTGACAACCAATGCTGTTGAAACCCAAATTTTGCTCCAGCTTGAAGATCTTATGTCGGGCCCCCGGACGCTGATCAAACGCAAAATGCTGCGACGGCTTATGATCTAAAGCAGAAAGGTATCAAAGCTGCTCGCACACCCTCGTAGAAGTCGCCTGCCCGGACAAGCCTTTCAAAGATGGGACACAACTGATTTCCATGATGGGGAGCTCCCGGCAAATGTCACTCAACATTGATTTCGCACCCGCTCTCAATCCTGGAATGCCGCAACCGGACAAAACGTCACTATGACATTCGAAAAGCAGGTACAACAGCACTACGGAGCTTCCGAGAAGCACAACAGATAGCAATGCTATGCAATGCTCGAAAGGCTTTAAATAGGTAACATTGCCCTCTGTATCCGGCTCCTGCTCGCTCCCTTCTCGCCTGGGTGGAACCGCACACGCACGCGAGCACGCACACGCATACTCCCGGGCGCTCGACTTCTCCTCAACTCACCTCACTCACTCACTCACCCACCCCACCCACACACATGCCCACGCAACCACACACCCCGACCCGAAGAGCGCACGCCTCGTGAGGGCAGCATAGTCTCGCTCCAGGGCCCTGCAAAGCAGGTCATGGCCTGGGCCACTGAAAGTGGACAGAAAGGCTTTTTGGAGCCAAGACACCCTGGTAGAAGCTCCCTCGGCGAGGTCCACCGCAGGCTACAACCGATAGTTACTGAGCTATTGTTGCTTAGTATTGGGTTTAGCTCAGTCGACCAGGGCACGAGAATTTCAATCTTTCCTCCTGTGAACTTGGAAACAGTTGACAAGCTTGCAGACCCAGTGTCAATGCACAGTGAGCACGCACTATAACACTGACTGGAAACCACATTATCAGTGCGCTGAGTGTCGATAGTTCTCAGGGTCTTGATGAAGCTGGCACTCCCGGTCTACATCAGACTGCGCTTGATCCATGAGACGCTGCACGACCTCCTGCGTGAGGGGGCATCCCTGGTCAAAGCCGGAGAGTCTCTGCTCGACCCAGGACTTGATCTCAGGTCCAAGTCCGGAGTCTTGCGACAGGGCGCCTAAGCGTTCCCGGATAGCTTTGGCAGTTGTGGATGGAGCGAAAGTCGTCCTCAGCACATCGCGCACTGCCGCAGCCGACCCAGGCTCTTGTATGTGCAGTGTCTCTTGCTGCAGTGCCTCGACGAGATGGGCTCTGAATGACTCACCCTTGCTTTCCTCATAGTCCTTCAGCTTGTCTTTCAAGGCCTTGAGCCTTTCTGAGGGCACCAGGTGCGTGGCCAAGCCTGTAGCCAGTGCTTCTGGCCCTGTGAGGCGCCAGCCAGTCAAAGCCATGCACCGGCCGACACCTGGTGCGCCCTCTAGTGCCATCAGAGCTGCCATCGCGCTGAAGCCCACATCAGGGGAGATGCCGATGGCGCACTCGGGCATGGCTAGGACCGATCGCTCCGTCACCACCCGGAACTCAGCAGCACAGGCCAAGCCGAGACCGTAGCCCATGCAAATGCCATCCGCAAAGGCCACCACTGGCACTCCAGCATGCCTTCTGCGGCTGAGGGCTGCTACAGCCCGGTACTCGTGGCAGAGCTGCAGCTTGGGCAGCGGGGTGTCCGGGTTCTCCTACAGAGCCAGACTTTCGGAGAGATTTTATAGACCATTATAGAGGTTTCAGGTGCCCAATGTTGCATTTCGGGTTTCCCATCGTGTTAAGCAGCGTTCGGTGCGTGTCACCTACATGCCCCAGCAATGAGGAGAAAAACTTTCTACGTACTCATGAACCGACTACTGTCCACTTGCCAAAACACAAACTTTCTCACTCTGGAGCAGGTTCCTTCAAGGCTGCAGCCACTGCCTTCACATCTCCACCAGCACAAAAGGCTGCCTTGCCCGGAGCTCCAGCATCTGAGCCTTGCCTGTCATGAACTTGAAATTCATGTCGCTTCTGCCCAAGCCCAGCCTCAAACCGCATCTCCCCTGACAAACAATCTACTTTTGGCAGATCTTTAGTCATGGGCAGCCAGCATCACTGCCACCAGAACTTGCAAGCAGTTTCGAAACGTTTGGACATGTCAGTGCACATCCATGCCGTATGAATGCCACATGCTGCCATATGCACCTAGGTTGGGAGCCCGGGCCACGGAACGCAACAGGCAAGACAAGGGCACTGTGGTATACTGTGGTGACACATGTGAAGAAACCGAAACAGCCAGCCCAAGCTTCAGCAGTCGGGTCACAAAAGGATCAGCTTCGCATCAAGACGGTTGGCTGCTTCTCCTATGGCTTTGGCCATCAGCGGGTCGCACGCGTTAAGCGCTTTTGGGCGGTTGAGCCTCGGATGTGCCAGATGTTCTGAAAACTTCTCAGCCTGACGATTCCAGGAGACTCTAGTCAAGAGAGAGATAGCCGCATCACAGATCCAAGATATCCAAGAACAGATAAGAACAGCCAGGACGCAGGATCGTGTGTAACCCCGATGTTGCACGCTCGCTTTGGATGAACTCGCAGGGTTCGCTCATTCTCCTTAGAATCTCCTGGTTGCTGGGCTGGAAGATGCGACTCCGGACGTAGGCCTGCGCAGCCTGTCTTACAACTTCGGCTGCTGTAGGGTAAGGATGAATGGTTCCAGCAAGCTCATCCGCTGTGAGGTCGTGCTGCATGCAGACGGTGACTTCAGAAATGTGGTCGCCTGCGTTTGGGCCGACGATTGTTGCACCCAGGATCTTCCCATTCCGTCCGACGTGAAGACTGGCGAAGCCTTCCGAAACTCCCTCCTTGGCCAGCACATACAACTTTAGGTCACATGCGCGCAGATCCCATCTAGAATCTACCATGATCCATGATCCATAATCTCCTTCCCCTTCATAACCCCTCCCGCTGTACTTGTACCCCCCCCCCCCTCTCCTCCCCTTGTAGGAACCGCTCCCACAGAGACCGGCACACGAACCTTGCTGGAGCGATGCCTCCTACTGCGATGTGCACGCTACACCCCTGCCTTGGGCCAGCTCGGCTGGCGAGGCGGCAAGCGCAAGCTTTTACAAGTACTTTTGCATTTAAAGCTCCTATGCAGTCACGAGGGCAAATATGGGCCAAGTGTGTAAGCATGCATCGGGACTGACCGAATAACAAGTACAGTATCGTCAGCATTGTCCCGGCATTCTTCTCAGGTGCCGTCCAAGTTTCGCAGCGAAATCGATCGACATCAGCTGCTTGCCGTACGTATGTCTCGAAATTTACACCTGGATGAACAAGTAAGAAAAAACGGAGTTTTTTGGGACCCTCCGCAGCCATCGTCGCAAACTCGTCTTATAAGAGTCCTGAAACCGTTGAAGCTGGTTGACATCGTTTGACACACTGATTCGCCCTGTGATATTTGAGAGCTCGCCTTCCAAGCGCAGCTGCGCTGCCGAGCGACCAACAGAGGCCACCTTCTTGGGATCTCAAATGGAAGCCGTGGTGGTGTTGTCGCACGTCTCAGACAAAACTTGTTTGTTGCCTGTCTAGCGAAGCCCCGCGGGCCCGTGGGGCATCCAGACTTCATAATTGACAAGCCCGACATGTCTGCCATCTACCCGGAAAGACCAAAGCAAGATGGACAGCAGCAGGAGCAACTCCATAACGATAATGAGCTAGCTAGCCGCTAGCTCACTTGCCATCTACAGCACTGAAGCAAACTTGCCTGCAAAGGACCTGCTTCCATTCACAGTCACCTAGCCAACAAATCCCATAAAGATCCATAAGCATCACAACAAACTCGGTAAGTGCCAATACTGCTATCCGTGGCTGTCATCCAGGCCCTCTTCACGGTTACTGTTCCGGGGATAAGGCGAAGGCCTCCGGATCCGTGTACGTCGCACGAGGTACCAGCAGCCTCGATGGGTAACGCAGAGCGTAGGGCACGAATGTCTCATCAGCACATGCACGGCTGGAAAACGTCCTACAGCTTGGACTGACAGATCTCGATGCTGCATGAGTTTCAAGCCCCACTGATAAGCCTTGCCGTCCTACTAGCAACTTCAGTCGAACGGAAATCCTAATCATACGGGCTTCCCCATTCCCCTTCCGCTTCCCCTTCTGCTTCCCCTTCCATTGAATGTTCCTAAGCCCTCTAAGCTCTGACAACACAGGGCTGTTAAAAGGCTGAAACATCTGCGGATCATGATCAAGCAACTCAAACGTGGGATTTTCCCCTACCTTTTGAATTGCCCGGCAGGCCTGGGCAGCTTCATGCTTTCGGCTGAAAGCTTGCAAGTTTGCTGTGCATGTCAGGCGATGCTAGATTTGGTCCTCTTTTTCTCTCCCCAACCTTATAGAAGGATATCGCCTGCAATTGTTGAGAGCTCCGGATTGCACTAGCCTGTCAGCATGCTGTGCTTCCAGTATGCTGCATTGTTGTCTGCTATTGCATCCTTACAGCAATGGTTGTAACTGGTACATTGGTACATCACTCTTCGTGCAATTGTCGCTCGGCCGCACCTTCTTGCATCCAGCTCTTCCCCCAGCATTGCGTTGCGCACGGCAACGCGGGCTTGCCACTCAGCAGCGTGGGTGAAGCGGCTGCCATCTGGCAAGCAATCGCCGGCGGCGAAAACATCGGGGTTGGAGGTCTGCAGCCTGAGCTTATTCAATGCGGCAGCCGTGCACGAAAACGCAGCCACCGCCTTGCACACATTGATATCATTGAACACCATACCAACTGTACTGTACGCCGAAGCCGAACTTGAAACTCGGGCTGCAGTTCTCGGGAAGCACTTGCACACAGGGCCGAGAAACAGTGCATTGACTTCAAGACCGTCATTGTTACCACGGATTCCAGCCGCGGAGAGGTCAAGGCCTGTGGTGCGCGCGACGCGGCCGGTAGCATTGAGAAGAGCCTCCGCCTTCGGGGACGACATGTGCCTGGATTTGGCTAAAGAGGTTTGGGTCCACTGTGACTGAAGGATGTGTGATGGGGAGGTTTGGAAAGCCTGCCTCCAGATAGTGGCTTGCACCATTGCCATCGCGATACTCCATCTGGTAGGTGCCAAATGGAGCCTCATACAGGTCCGTGCAATCTGAGCCTTCTTGAGGCGATCTCCTGTGCACGGCCACCATCGTCGTCCTGGGTCACGCAACTCGAGGTTGTTTGGCTTTTTGTGTGTGTTGTTGTATCTATTGTTTGACGTCTTTGAGCTGAAATCCGATGGAGATTTGAGGCTTCTTGGGTTGCCTAGGACAAGTGGCAACTCGGTTACGTTACCACCTCTACGAAACCAAACTAGAATACACAAGACCGCACAAGAAATGCTAGCAGCTAGCAAACCGCAGCAAGCAGCACAACAAACAACAGCTACCATTTTCAGAGGGCGCTCGGCGAGCAGAATGTGACCCCATCCCGCATCAGCGACTTCTTGATCAACTGGGCAGCCTCAGGCTCCTCTGCGCTCCAATGTCACACAATGTGTGCAGAGGGGGCAATCCAGCAATCTGTGGGGAGGACCATTGTGGAGGGGAAATTGAGGATGAGCTCGGGCGTTTGCAGGATTCCTGGCATCAGATAAAATGCAAGGGAGGACTGCCGCTCAGGTTCCTTATCGTTGAGTTCCGGGATTCCCTGTGCGCTTCTATGAGGGTAGGGTAGCATAGAGTAACCTGCAGGGCAACGCTCCTCTTTGCCCATCACACGGCCAGAGCTGCCAGTAACTACAGTGACCTGGCTACCCAGCCGCTGCATGGCCTGAGCGATCTCCAGGCCGATGGTTCCGGCCCCCATTACCTCAGACTACTGCTACTCACTTCAAGCCTGGCGCTCCCCAAAAGTCAAAAAAGCAGGAATGGAGTGGGTCCGTTGGAAACCGTTTTCGGAGACCCAACGATAGAGGGATGCCCGGAATTTCTGAATAGGAGATGAGGAACGATGAGCCTGGGTGGGCGAGATCGCAAGTTCCAGAGGTTCGAGCTGGTTAAGTGTGGGATGCCCTTCAGCTGCTCAGGCACCTTGGACTGCTTGGACTGCACAGGGTGTGGGGAGGCGCGTTGAATGCGTTGAATCGGCTGTTGTAGCTTGGCTGCAGCTATTTCTACGCATTGCGGGGCACCTTAGCAGTCGCGCCAGTACCCAGAATGCACTTCCGGAAAAGCAGCGTCTCACCACCATCCAGCGCAATCTCGTTGCTAGCCTTGAACTTCGCCCGTCCCGAGAACACGTCGACGCCGACATCCACCGTGTAGCGGTGCACGGAATCGTGTTCAGAGATTTCAGCACGAATTTGTCGCATGCGCGACATGACTGCCTCGTGGTGTGTCACATGGCCAGGCCACCCCATGACATGCAAGCCGGCAACATGCGTCATGATCTGCGCTGACAATCTGCAACAAGAAGTTCTTCTGCAAGGATTCCAAGGCCCTGTGAGCAGAACCCATAGCACAACCGATGTGCACCTCACCCCAAACTCCAACCTTCACCTCTCCTGAAATTACTTCTTCGAGCCTTCACTATCCTTAAACTTATGCCTGGCACATGTCGGGCTTTGTGGTGCTATTCCATCCCAGCGTCCTCGAAGTCCACAGTGATGTCATCCGACCTGAGGTTCTTAAGAATCGCTTCTCAAGCTTTGGGCAAAGCGAAAGCATCCTACACGCTGCATCTCCCAAGCCATCTAAAGAAACTAAAGCTCATACGTCTTTCAGCCCCTAAGCCCTAAGCTGCAAAAAGCTGTCACAAGCCAAAAGCTGTCCTGTTCCCCCCTGCTCTGTATTAACCACTGAACGCCTGGCAATTCACAGCATCTTTCCGTAAGCCTGCACGGAATCGTGGGTGCCCGTGACTGCCAAACGGCACAAGAATCATATGAGGCTCGGGTGAGGCTTGTAAGGCTCCGGCTTGATCTCTACCCCAAACCGGCCGCCATCGCGGACTCTGTGCGCTGCCTGCGCGGCCGCAATCAGCGCCTGGGAAGGAAGGCCATAACTTCGAAGATGCATTCGTTCCGGCTTTCGGATCCAGACACAGAAATGTCCGCAACAAATGCAGCCTTGGATGGAACACAACCGGTGTTCAGACAGTCGCCACCCATGTAGTGCTGTTCCTGAGCCAGCAGGAGTACATGAAAACCAACATGACCACTGATAAAACTGGCTGCCACCACGTGTTAGCAAGCACGGCGCCACAAGCCAGCTGGAGCAGACGAGGCGCAACTAAAGCAATCTTCCGTCCCAACTGCCTGCCAACGATGCCTTGGTCTGCAGATACTGACTCCTACGCAGCCCCGAAGCCCGTGAGGAGAATTCTCTCACATCAAGACTTCCGATGTTTCATCGTTTGGAATATAATCCGTTCCCCCTAATATAAAAGGCGCCCCCCCTTGTATAAAAACCCCCGAAGGGTTTTTAGTATTAGGGGGGGTTCTTATCGCTTGTCCGAGAAACCAGCCCGTCCTTATTGTAGCATGCTGGCTCAGCAACCAAGCCTGGGCTTAAGCCTGACCCAGCCGGTCTGCAGACCCAGGCCAGAGAGAGATCAGACGTGTTTAAGTGAATGACAGTTCAAGCAAGGTAGGGAAGACCAGCTGCATTGAGAGGCTGTGTGCAGCATGGCCAGCGACCAGACCGAGGTTGCAGACAACGAGGCTCACACTGTCTGAGTCAGAGGCAACCTAATTAATTAGCCCGAAAGCAGCCAGGACGCCCTCGTCGAGGCCTTGGTGAAGCAGACCGAGTTGCTGACAGCTCTGGTCACAAGAAGAGAGCTTGCTGCCAGGCTGGGGGCAGAAGGCACAGAGGTGGCAGACTTGGAGAGAGAGAGTCCTGCAGAGAGCTCGCAGCCTTCGCAAACACAGAGTTCGCAGCCTCGCAAGAGAGAGGTGCCCGATCTCGAGAGAGAGAGTCTTGCAGACAGCTCGCAGCCTTCAGCAAGACAGAGTTCGCAGCCTCGCAAGAAACCTCACATCAGCCCAGCAGTGAGGTCGCAGCACTCACAGGAGCTTCAAACTCCTGAGCTGAGCAGAGAGAGGGGTCTGAAGCGCCCCTCCAGCTTTCAGACACCCACTCCTAAGAAGCTGTTTCAGAGTCCCTCCAGCCAGGACACTGTAGTTCGTGACAGGCAGCTTCAGGAGTTGAAGGAGACCATGCCCAGTGACATTCCTGTCTTTTACAGACTGGATTACCTGTGGGGCAAAACCAAAAATCCACAAGCTCGGCCCAATCTCAGCCCACCCTTAGCCTCGCAAAAAGCAGAAGCAGAAGCTGCAGCCAGGTTGCAGCTTGTGGAGTCTGCGGCCGAAGAGGCTGCAGCCAGGCTTGGCACGCAGGCTGCAGTTCCCAAGGCGAGGAACAAGGGTGGGAGGCCCAAGGGTCGCAAGCAGAACCCAGCCAGAAAGCCTTTGCCAGGCCTTCGCAAGAAGCGAGCAGATGTCACGGCCAGAGGCAAGCTGAAGCTGATGAAGGATGTGGACCGCATGATTGCTGCAGGCAGCTCCAAGAAAGAAGTCAAGAAGCAGATCTCGAAAGAGTTCGCAGTCAGCAAAAGCTTCGTCCACAACCTGTGCAGCCAGAAAGCTCGAGGCAAGGTGGAGCAGTTCGTGAAGACCACCAACCAAGGCGAAGGTGGCCTCAGACCGCCAGGCAGCCACCTAGGCTACTGCATGATGGCCAGCCGCAGCACAGGGAAGAGGCTGCCAGACCCCGGCCAGGCCTTGGGCAGACCAGACCTTCTCAGACCATTTGGGCATCAGGAAGAGAGCAACCTGCACATCCTGACACCTTATGATTTATTCCACCACTTCCTCGACCGCCTAGAAGAAGCCATTGCAGTCAGAGAAGCCGAGAAGCAGGCAGCCGAAGCCGAGAAGCAGGCAGCCAGTCTCAGCGCCAGTGACGTTTTTCAGCCCCCAGGAAAAATAATTAAGTACCTAAATAGTCAGCCCCCTAATGGATTTCCTCAGACCTGTCGTAGCCCTCCAAGGAACAAGAGCCGGCCACCAGCAGACAGACAGACCCAAAAGGGCACTTGTTTTATAGCCAGTCTGGCAGCCAGAGCCCTTTAGTCTGAAGCCCCAAATAGACCCTATTATTCATTACCCTAAACCCTAAACCCTAATTGAACCCTACTAAACCGTAAACCCTAAACTGTAAACCCTAAACTGTGAACCCTAAACCCTAAACCCTAAACCCTAAACCCTAAACCCCAAACCCCTTAGCTGTTCAGACAAGGCTGCCAGTCAGGCCGCCCAGAGCAGGCCTGACTGAAAGCCAGGCAGACAAGCACGGAACAGACAGTCCGGCAAAAACAGTCAGAGCCTTGCAGCCTTGTGAGAGGGGTCAGGGTTAGGGTTTAGTTAGGTTTAGGGTCCAGGGGTTTAGGGCCTCCACCCCCCCTAATCCCCCCCTAACTCTGTAGAGGTTTTAATAGGGACAGACCCGGGATCGGTATTTGGGGCCGAGGGGATTTAGCTCGCGATGAGGAGTGACATGTTGCATGAGAAGTACTGTTCAAGGCCTTTTCTCAAAGGGTCAGCCCAAGCAAAGGTGCCAGGATAAAATTCCCAGGGTGGGCCTGGGAGGGAAGTTTGGACACAGCCTGGAGATTTGATCCTGCTGTGGAAATCCCTGCAGCACTCCAATGCATGCTAACTTGCGTCTGCAATTCTGCAACGCTGCATTAGCTCGCGATGAGGAGTGACATGTTGCATGAGAAGTACTGGACAAGGCCTTTGCGCAAAGGGTCAGCCCAAGCAAAGGTGCCAGGATAAAATTCCCTTGGTACCCTTGGCACCGAGATTGGGTGGTTTGAGTGATTCACGAATCAACGCTCATCGTCGGAGGCCTCCAAAATGTTGAAAGCCATTCCTGCACAAGCCTGCTCGTCTACAGAAGCGTAGTGAGTTGTGCTCGCCTTGGAAGACCACTCGCCCATGCGAAGCATGCCCGGCAAGCCATACATGCCTATCCGTCTCCAGCTATCTCCTGCCAGGAGAGAACATGTAGTGCCTTCTGCTTCCAGGACGTCCACCCCAGCTCCTCTACGAAAGCAATGAGTTGTAAAACGCGCCGCTTCATCTGCCGAAAAGCCACATTCCAGCAACAACGACTGCAAGGTGTTTGAGACACTCTGGGCAGAAAATGAAAACAATAAGTTTCGGGACCCATCCTGTTCGTTCTTTAGCTCCTTTAGCGCAGTAAGCCACAAATGAAAGCAAAGAAGCTCGTCTTTGGAGCACACACAAAACCTTCGAAGAGTTGACAGGCCTGGTTTCCCCTTCCTTAACACATCTTTGTACGTCAAAGAATGCTTGTCAACTACCAAGTTGCACCATCTGCACTGACTCAGGAGCTCGGATGGAACCCTTGCAGCGAAGATGTAAGCGAGATTGCACAAGGTCCCGAAAGCGATGAGATTTTTCTTTGCCGCCAGCTGTAAGACTTTTCGCCAAAGAGGAAAGCGAAGCCGGCCTCTGGGAGCCGGTCTCGGAGCCAGCCGCTCTGTACCTTTCCGAACCCTGCGCAAGAAAGGCTTTTGGTCCCCCGGCCAAAATTCTCGCTCTTGTATGTGCCAGTCTCGCCACGCAGCTAGCCACACTCGCAAAGTATTGGGGTTATTGACCAGACCAGAAACCCTCAGAATCAAATCTAAGGATGCTGGAAGCGGCGTCTCGCCCAAGAGGCTGCAAGCCCAAGAAATCATTCTGACATTCGAAGCGTAAGAAGAGCAGGAAGCCTTAGCCAAAGCTGCCCCTGCTCTGGACAAAGCGATGTCATCCAGGAGCTGGTGGACAGGAGCCCCTGCTTGCAAGAGCTGCGTTAGCAAATTGATTTCCTGCGTGGGCGTAGGCCCTGCAGGGCTACGTCCCGAAGGGACTGGTCTACCTACTGCCGCATGGAGCTCAGTGTAGCCACGTGTCTCATCCAGCTTGCGCCGCTTTGAGGCGGGCCCCAAGGGAGCAGAACTGCCCGACGGGGGCGCCGAGAGTTGAGGAGGGACGCCGCGCGGCTGGTCCCGACCCGGGCGACAATTATGTCTCCATGGAGGGTATCCAGGAGGAGGACGAAACATCCCTGAGCAGAAACTGTTGCCTTCGGCGCAAGCTGTTTGGCATGTGCGCTCAGAGACCGTGAATCATGTGTCGTCAGAGGCAGAGCGCTCCATCAGACATGACGTGACCTTCCTACGGCAATGTTGCGTACATGCTTCTGCGCTGCTTCCCCCTTCACAGAAAAAAAAGGAGAGGAGAGAAAACGGAGAAAGAGAGAAACCCCACCCCCCCCCCACCCAAAAAAAAACACACACACACACACACACACCAAAGACCTCAAGCCAAAAGAAAGAATGGAAGCTCAGTCGTGAAAGCACTTCTTTACAGTCACTCTAAGCTTGGCCTTGGTGCAAGCGTCTACGCTTGTCAGAGCGGTTCAACTTCGGAGCGTCCTCACACAACAAACGCTTGGCCGTGCGCTTGCCCTCCAAAAACTCCAACAGTGTCTCCCAAGCAGAGACATCCGGGAGCAGAGCAGTGAGCTGGTCTGCTTGCAGAGCTCGAGCTATGTCAAAGCAGCCCCTGCTAATAGGGTCAGCCACGTTGAGGCTGCTTGGAACTCTGCCTATCCACACTGACGCCTTTCCTTGGCGCACTGTTTTCCAGAACAAGGAGGCGATCACCGTGAGCTGCGCTGAACGAGAGTACCCTTTGAGCAAGATGCCCTCAGCAGCCTTACTGTCTACGAAAAGGAAAATGTCAAGCCCTTGCAAGGGTGGTCTGTCAAGGTTTGTATCCAAATGAGTGCCGCAAGCGCCTCAGCTTCGTTAATGATGTGGCCTGCCTTCCATGGGATCAAGCGGCAGCTGTGTTTGCCAACCTTCAAGTGAAAGAAGAAGCACCAGCCGGGGCCCCAAGCCATTCCACCAAGCCTGCAGCCATCTGGGCTGAGGGCCGCATCTACGAACAGCAGAGCCGCTCTGCGAGCAACAGTCTGGCTTGCTCTCACTTCCATGGGACCTCGGCCTTGCAGGGAAACCAAGAAGCCCAGTCGAGCAGCTTTGAGGACAGGCCACGGCGGAGGCTGGCGTCCTTGCGAGTCTGCAGCTATGAGTTCACGTAGCGGCCAAGCAAAGGCACGGCCAGATCGGCCCAAGCACACCGCTGACGCGTGGTCCCACTGGCCCACCATTTTGCCAGCCAGCGTTGAAGATAATTTGCCTTGCTCCAACACCTGCACAATGAGGTTCGCGTACTTGGATGCTTTGGCGTCTGGCAGGTCAATTCTGCAGACAAGTCCTGCTGCACGCTCCTCAGCCGGAATGTCGAAGTCCAGTAGCCCACCTAAGGCTACTAGCTGCTTGGCCCCACCTGGAGAAGTTCTCTCTGGTCTTGCCTTGGAAGGCTTGAGTAAAAGATTTAGTGCTACGTGCAGTTCCAGGCAGGACGCCCTAGCCGAGTCCACTGCCTCCATTTCTTCCACACCAACCATGTCATCTACGTGAGGGATGTTTGGTATCAACAGAAGCACCGAAGCCACTGCCGAAACCATGTCTGTGACCCTACAGAACACATGCGGAGCTCCCCGTGGTCCGAAAAGTAGCTTCTGTGGCACGAAGATCCTGACGCTGGAGTCAGGAGCTCTGGCTGCTGCACAAAGAAAGCGCCTATCTGTGGACGACAAAGAGAACTGTCGAAACCCGTGAGCGTAGTCTTCTGCAAAACCTCTCAAAGGAGGGAAGCGGCCTGCTTTGGAGAAACACTCAGCCACAAACTTCACGAGTGTGACATAGCCGTCCAAGCCTGCCATGAAGACTGTGTTGGGGAGGTGTACGACGTGTAGCCCGTTTGCCCCCTGTGGGGCCAGGCAACCTCGCACTTTGTCCGGCTCCTCGACCCCAAAGAATAGCCAAGAAAGGAAGTCGCCCAGCTGTTCCTCGGCCTGCGCGACGGATAGCTCCACCCAGAAGCCCTTCTTTGCCTCGCCCTGCAACAGCTGGAAGAGCTCTGACGACTTGTGGTTTGGCAAGCGAAAAATTCCAGCGGCTCTCTCCGACGCATGCTCCTGTAGCAGGCGGCGGAGCTCTGTCTGGTGCTCCGCTTCTGTTGGGGGTACAGGGGACCGCTTGGGAGGCTCCCACCCTGGTCTTGCTGGCAAGCACCCCAGAAGGCGGAACCCGTCTGGCTTCATGGCGTCAGCGGCGAGGTTTTCGTCCGGGTGCCCAATGAGATTGCCAAGCTTCTGCAGTAGTGTCCAGCGTGGCTCCTGTGAATGACCTTCCTGCGCGGCCAACTTGCGGATTAGCATCAACTGCTGAGTCCGGTACTTGATGGCCTGCTCAGCGGACAGGACTGCCCTACGCTCCACTCCTCGTCGCACCAGTTCCGGCAACCGGAAGCTCGACTGTCTAAGCGGAGAACTGTGGGGAACCACGGCGCCCACAAAGTCCTCCCAAGAAGAGCAAGCCTCGAGAGATTTTTCCTGCAGCACAGGACCTTGCAGGAACCCATTTGTGGAAACCAGCTGTCTCAACGACTCAGGCAAACTGTGCAAAGGAGGGGAGGAGCCTCAATCGAAGTTTCAAGGCGGCGTCGTCGCCCTGGTGCAGCATCGCCAAGGCGACCGCCCTCACCAGTCTTCCTCCCCCCCATCTCCTTTCGCGCCGGAGACTTTCGAGGCCCAGGAGACCTAGTAGTAGGAGACAAACCTCTTGGAGGAGACCGTCTAGATTCACGAAAACGGCGACCTCTGCGGGAGCGGCTCCTGGAACGCGAAGTCGCTTGCGCTCTGTAACTTGCTCCAGTGCTGGACTTTGGCACCACCACCATGGGTGTCCACAGGGCGGCCAAATGTCGGTGCAAGTAACCAGAGGCGTTGCCACATTGCTTGCCCCCACAAAATGGACAGCTGTGCAAGTAAGCGCAAGCTTTCTTGTCCTGGTTTGGGCACAGATTTGCACCCATTCCGTACCGCAAGCAGAAGAAAGCCTTGTCAGGACGCTTCTCCTTGTCGTTCTCCCTGTCTGCGAAAAAGCCTGACGAGCCTCTCTCAGCGACTGCAGTTGCATGGCTAACGCCCAGAATCTCCCTTGTCTCACTGTACAACGCAGGGTCCCGTCGGAGAAAAACTGCCATGTTTTCGTCAAATGCTTTCGGGTCGCTTTCAGGCTTGAGTGGCTTGTTCAAGGAAGCTTCATACAGAAGCTTGCGGCACTTGTGGGTGTACGCTAGTGCGACCTTCTCGGCGTCTGTAGTTGCCAGAGGTGAATCAATGGCCAAGTCCAAAGCAATGGCCAGCTCAGAAAACAATGCTGCCGGAGACATCCGGTGTTGCAACAAAGCAGCCACCCCTGACTTGAGAATCGCCAGTAGGCCTCTTGCAAAACTCCTGTCTCCCTCCAGTTTGCTGTCTTCTGTCGGTGGCAGGAAGTGACCAAGCTGTGCAGCTGTTGTGGCCTTCGCCAAGAGCTCTTGGGAAGGTAAAACCAAAGCCGCAAAGGTCCCTATGTCCAGCTTTTCTGCCAACTCACCAACTGTTGCCTTGTGGCGCAGCCTGCGTTGTTCTTCGAGCCATGGCTCTTCTAGCCCAGGCACTTTCAACTGAACTCCCTGTCGCTCATTGCCAGGGAGTTGGGAAGAGTCGCCAGCCAAGGACTTCAAGAAACGACTGAAAGCCGCTTTCTTACGGATATTGGTTCGCTCTGGCAAACTCTCTTTGAAACCGTCGACGCCGATTTCCTGCAAGTCCTTGGCCACTGCTTCCAGAGACCCTTCAGGCAAATCGTAGCCTATCTCAGTCAGCAGCTCAGTAACCAGGACCTGATCTTCGCACGAGTGAGGAAACAGATCGCTGATCTTGTTAGCAGTTCCTGCGCAGATCTCTTCGAGAGGCCGCGTAATGGCTGCTAGATCTCTGAGTCGCGCAGCTGCAGAGAATGCCATGGCCAGGCACAGCCTGGAGAAGTGGACACAGCCTGGAGATTTGATCCTGCTGTGGAAATCCCTGCAGCACTCCAATGCATGCTAACTTGCGTCTGCAATTCTGCAACGCTGCATTTTATATTAGGGGGGTATTAATATTAGGGGGAATGGATTATATACATGGCCCAGGAATGGCCCCTGTGAACCCCATCTTGCAACCAGCACAATGCTCTAGCCCTAGCCCGAAAAGAAAAACGTTAAGGCAAATTCCGGTAGAGTTGTGGTTTCGCCCGGAGGCTGAGGTTCCTTATATAGGGACCCTTAGATTCCCAAGAGACCCTATGGATGATCCCAGACCACAGCTGTGGCCCCTCTGACAAAATCTTTGGAATCTCTGCATGCCTGTATGGACCCGGCAACCTGAGGCTTCAGGCACGCTGTGAGCCTCAGCGATAACCAGGCCAACATGCTCCACAACAATCATGCAGAATGCAAAGTAAAATCTACACCCCTGGGGTGGACAGAGATTTCAGCAAATTGCGAGCGGCTGATGTTGTCCCAAACGCTTGCATCTTCCAAATCTTCAAGCTGCTCTGCTGAGGGAAATCTGCAACAATTCTGCATGCCACCCTGGCAATTTGAATTCTGGCAATCTCCCAAAATTTCTTCTTCAACTCAGCACCTGGATGCCCCTCGGCCTCGCCAACACGACCATTCCAACTCAGGAGCCTATAACTCCACGTCGACAACTTACATAAAGGGCAATGGTCGAATAAGACACGCTCAGGGCAAGCAAGGTGCAGCTGATGAGGCCTGCGACGCCTGCCTGGGATACTGAAGACGTAATTTCAAAAGGAGAGAGAGAATGTCACTCTGTGGAGGTTTTGACTGCCTAGAGCTTGGCAGGGGTTGCAATGGGCAACGGCCTGGGCAACAACTACGACTGGAAACGCGCCTGTTATAAACTGAGCACACAGCACGAACATAGTGGATGACCGTTTGACTGTCCAGAACATAACGTGCCGGATGTTAGTGCCAGGCTGGCATTTGAGTTTTGGGAGCCAATCACAACAAAGAAGCCATGCAAGACCAGCCCAGTTGCCCCAAGCACCACCAGGTCGTAGCCTGGTCTGCGGGCAGCGGTAGCAAAGGGCGTCTTTTTCATCAAAGGGTTTCGACTTTCGACTCTCGCACTCGAAGCAGGCAAGGATTCAGGCGGTCTTCTCTGTTTCACTGTTTCCTTCACGACTGATCAAACGCTCTAGGGAGTGTAGGGTATAGGGCTTCAGGAAGGTGAGACGAGGGTCACCGAGCCGGCTGCTTGGCCTGATGCAGAAAGCAACTTCGAAACAGAAAGCAGCTTTACGACTGGAGAAACAGGCTTGCAAAAATAGTATCAATCATACGAAGCTTACAGATTGCGTACGTATCCAACGCCTCCCAACAAAAACTTTTCCGACTAAGCCTACTGTGCTTTCTGTGAAGTTTCTGGGTCACTTTGTCTAGAGATTCACTTGCTACTTGTTCTATTACAGAAGAAGACACTGTGAAAATTAATCCTCGTCAGCCTCCTCATCCCCAGAGCCCCCCCACCCACCCCACCCTAAATAAAAACCAAATTTAAACCATGAACTCGCCCCCGAGGCCACTCCCAACCCAACGATTCCAAAAAAACGACTTAAAGTCGCACAAACTAAAACACACAGAGAAAGAAAAACGCCTCGAAACGTTGAAAACCCGAGGAGCTGGACACCGGCTGAGGGTTCGCCCGGGCGAAGGGATCCTCAGAGCGCCAGACCGCAGGATTACACAGGCACAGGCGCTGCGACAAATCGATGTTACCTCGGTGCCTTCTTCGTGAAAGCAGGAATCTAAAGAGGCCTCATCTTTTGGCGTTGCCGTTGCTTTCAGCTATCATGAAAGCCTCACGCTAGTCCTTGATAAGGGGAGGCATGGAGAGTGCGTTCCATCGCCGCAAGTCCCAAGTCTTCTCAAGTCTTCTGTCTAATCGGCACTGTGGCTCAGTGTGAAACCGCTACCACTCCATTGCAGTCCGAGGCATTGGACACTTCTGCTGAAAATTTGGGGTTTCGAGGTGGCATGTGGGCGGCAAAATTGACTGGACTCATTCTTTCTCCCTGATCCCTTCCCCCTGATGTAAACAAGCAACCCCCCAATCCCCCCACCCCCCGCCCCTCCCCTCTCCCGGCAAAACCAGCTCAACACGAAATCTGTCCTCCCGTAATGTTAGACGTTTTTCTGCAAATCAGATTGTTCGATTTTTTTTGAAGGGGCGAGCGGAAAGGGTTCCATAACCTCGGGGCGAAGCGGTGAGTCCGACAAAACAGACTCACCATTCTTAACCTTGGAATTCCGAGATGCATGAATCCCAAGCGCCTAAACTTTAGCCTAAACTCTATGGCTCTCAAAACCCAAAGCCAAAACCCGTTCAGTTGGGGATCCACGTTCGCCACCAGGCGCTGCACGCTGGGGTCGTCCCGTGGTTCCGCACCGTACCTGAGCGGTCTGTCCAGAATTTAGCAAATTCAATTTAGTTTTAAGTCCTTATACAGATAACAAATGATGCCCATTAGACCGCCCATGGCCCACTCATGGTGCGGGTCTGGCGGTCACGACAGTGCAGGTGTGGACTCAACCGTGCTCAACCGTGCTCAACCGATGCTCAACCGAAACCGCGAAGCCCAAAGATGCCCCAAGCACCTTGATATCCTGTAAAGATCAGTTGTGTGCGGACTTCTAGAGGGGTTCACTGATGGTAAACATCCCGAAACCCTTCTCCGGATGAACGCAACCGGGGATGCTCCTTCTCCAGCCTGCCGCCTTTCGCCGCACCCGGTGGAGGTAAATCTCCAAAGTGGTGAGGACCCACCTGCGAGGGCTTCAAGTGTCTCTCGGTCCATCTCTGTCCGTCTCTCGCTCTTCTTCTTCTTCTTCTTCTTCTTCTTCTTCTTCTTCTTCTTCTTCTTCTTCTTCTTCTTCTTCTTCTTCTTCTTCTTCTTGTTATTCTTCTTCTTCTTCGGGGCTTGAGGGGCAAGTGCCCCCCGCGCACTGGGCACACTGTGTGGGACAACTGAAAGCTGTGCACCCGGAGTGGTTCGACATTTCACCGAAAAAACGCTGCAACACCAACATTCTCCCTTTCTCCCTCTTCTTCTTCTTCTTTTCTACCGGGCATGGAGGACAGGGCAGAAGTCCCTGAACCTCCGCGCGCTGGGCGTGCCCTTGATGTCACAGCTCGAGTCGGCGTGAGACGACAAGAAGTAGGATTGTGCACGTGTCCACATCCACGGGTTGTATGTTTTGTGTATGGAGGGTCTTCCCCCCAAATAACAAGACGGCCAACTCTCTCTCTCTCTCTCCCTCCCTCCCTCGCTCCCTCGCTCTCTCTCTCTCTCTCTCTGCACACTTGGCCCCCTCCCGAAGGAGGAAGCCGGCCCCAGGGGCACGCAATGTCCACGGTCAGTTCTCTCTTCTTCTTCTTCTTCTTCTTCTTCTTCTTCTTCTTCTTCTTCTTCTTCTTCTTCTTCTTCTTCTACGGGGCTTGAGGAACCCCAAAGGGCCCCCCGCGTGCTGGGCGCGCCCAGTTCCGCTCTCTCTCTCTCCCTCTCTCTCTCTCTCTCTCGCTCTTCCTTCTTCTGCTGGTTATGAAGGAGCCCCGGCGGACTCCCCGGCGCGCAAGTCCCTATGAGATGGACTCTTTGGTCAAAAGCAAGGGACTTCCCATCATCACATGCCAAGGCTTACGTGGGTGTTCCCCCCAGTGTGTTGCTGCAAAGGACACGAACACACCCACACTCGAGGACGTCCGGCAAAAACGTGCACTGCTATCTCAGGTGGTTCACCAAACTCCCGCCCTTAATTTGGACTTTCCCCCTTCTCTGTAAATGTAGCTCTTCCCCAGGTTTTAGTGAGGGCAAGCATTCACGGATTGTACACAGAGTGACATGTCTTACGAGTACCCTCTCTCTTTCTCTCTCTCTCTCTCTCTCTCTCTCCTCTCCCGATGCATCCCTGAGACCCCACCAAATTTCAGAGGTTGCAGTGTCAAGATTTCTTCATTCCAGACAGATTGTGCTGTTCTGTGCCGCCACTCGGGTCCCGAGATTCCCCTCATTTAAAATAGCCCTAGGTGGCCAAAGCTTTGGTCGGCTGCGGACCATGGAATGCCAAGTCACTAATGGGCCAAGGATATCTGAGTACATTGTTGATGCCAGCGGGGCAGCCCCTGAAGCGTAGCTGCAAAGTCAAGAAACTCAAAGGAACCTAGATCTGGGCAGAACAATTCAGAAATTCAGAACCAGAGAAGTGCCACTTGATTAATTTTGATTAGGGTTAACGGTTAACGGTGCTGCACCGCACGCCTTAGGCTGAGCAATCGCCCAAAGCTTAGAAGCCCAATGCCCAAGACCCTCCACTGGCAAACGGGGATCGTCGAGCCCCAAATGCCGCCAGGCAGAATCCACCCAAAGCACCGTGAAAGCTGCGCCACGCATGGGGGCGCAACTTGGCACGGAACACCATGCTGCAAGAAAAACACGTCCTTAAGTGATTGGCTACTCAGACTCGGTGCCATACTACTGCTCATGCTGCTGCTGTTGCTGCTGCGGCTGCTGCTGCTTCTGTACACGCGATGCAAACGCCGGCTACTCCATCAACAGAAGGACTGGCCATACTCACGCATGCGACTGCAAGGGATGAGCCAGGTGCTCTGCGATGCAGACAGAAGAAACTCTACAGTAAGAGTGCAAGTCGAAACTGCGATGTGCGACGGCCAGCCCAAGAGAGAGAATCTCAGGATCTTATTTCCCATTTCAGCAGACTCAGACACGGCGTCAAGCTTTGCTATCATCCGTGGTGTAGTCCGTACTGCTGTCAGGCTCAGACTCCGTCCAAGTCGTTCTCCTCTGCTCGACGGCCTGAAGGGACTGCACAAACAACCCTAGAAACGGAGATGACGTGAGATAAAGGGAGTCGCAGAATGCACGAGTGTCAAATATCAACAACGCGGTTCATGGAAACAACCTTCACAACACTCCATCGCCAGCTGGCCCAATAGATGACTAGAGAATGATGCTGCTCCTTGTACTGCTCGTAGCTGCTAGCCAGCATCACGAACGCGGTGGTCAACAAGGCTGCTACAACGTAGTTGAACTGCTCCTCTCCCGGGTACATCAGCCTCGCGACAATGCGATTGGTTTGCACTGAGATGCGGCTTGGCAAACAAACACGTGCCCAAGTCTGCAAGCTGCCCAGATGCTCGCCAGTGATCCAAATGCCATTAGCAATCGCCCAGACGGCCCAGGACCAGCTGGTACGACGTATACTGCGCCAGCCATCGCTTTCGAGCCGTGCGTTCGCAAGTATCATTGGCACCTGCGAACGTAATACTGGTGATGCAAGACATGAACACAGTGAGAGAGCTGCACACAGAAAGGCTTCAGACCGCAGTTCCTGGACTCCAAGCGCACGCAAGATAAGTGAGGTAATGTGAGGTACATTGGACCCTGGCAGTTAAAACTTGAACTGCAAGTCGCTGTGATGAGATCCGTTGATATAGCTGGCCAAAACTCCTCTCTTGCCCAGAAGAAGTCCTGCATGCTTGAGCAACGTCTGGGTACTTTGTGCTTACACGCTACGTCCGAATACCGTCACAACAGCCTTCAGGCACCAGCTGCAGAGGTAGCCTTACGGACAGTTCAGGTCGATTTCGGGCTGAGCCCCACGAAACCACTGGAAGATGCGGGCTTAATTAGGCTCCCGTTGGTGTTTGGTGGCGGGCATTCGATGGTACATGATGGTACCGTAGTGGGCTTCTTGTGGGGCTGGGGGCTGGAGGCCGATTCGTAACGCTTCTGAGGCAAGATTTTCGAGCTTCGGATTCGTCTGGGGCTGCAGGTCGGACTGTGTAGAGACATGAAGTCGAAAGTACAGCTGCCAATTCCTGGCCACCTTGATCCCTCACCCTACTAAAGTCAAGCTCTGAACGATCCCCTGAATTCTGCCCAGTGGCTTTGCAGCAGAAAACTTGCCAATGCACGCGGTGGAAAATTGTACTTTGGATGCAAGTACCTTTTGGAGGCTTCAGCAGTTCCCTTTTGCTTCACAAATTGGTTCCTAACTGCTAGCCCCCTTCAGTCCAGAACACCCTCCCAACGCCAACTCTGGACCCGGATCTTCTTTTCAAGTAAATGTAGCACCGGCAAACACAACCACTTGCGGTCGAAACAACGAGACCTTGGTGGAGAACCTTGCCGGTTCGGAATTGTTGGGTGCGGGTTGTGGCTTCGAGTTCGGGTTGCTGCCATCTCTAGACGCAGTCAGGCCCTGGAGTATGCCCAGATCCTTGCTTCAAACTTCCAACTGATTCAACTCTGTGCTAACCATTTCCAACCTCACTACCAATGGCATTCAACCCCTGCGACCTTTCTTTGGCCATTTCCCTACTCAGTTGAGACGCCAATAGGTTACAACAGCGAGCCCGAGCAAATAGGTGGCCACAGCGACGAAAAAGCCGGTGGATGCCATCTTTTCCATTACGCTGTAGACGGGCCTGAGTCGCGAGGCCACAGAAACGAGTCAAAGACCCTCAAAACCAAAGCAGGGCCGCTTGTCTAGTTGACAATTGGGTAGAGGAGGGTTTATCCTGAAATGCCTAGGGCGCAACGGTCACAGAAGCTTTCGGGCTGCTTCGGGCATAGCTGTAGTTTGAACACGAGAAATGATTCGTTGCTGAGCTGAACGCCGTGTGCACTTTCCCTTGCTGGCATTGGCCTTCCCTGGCCCACCTTTCTTATGTGGTACAGCCCCAAGACCCTTGTGGTCCGGGAGCCGAGAAATTAGGCGGCCAGGCTAGTGGCATTGCGGATGGCACGGTCCCTTGCCCGCTTCCTTGTGTGTACCGTGGAGCCTCCCCAACGCACTGGAAAGCGGGGCTGACCCGCCCCTTTTCGCGGAACGGGGCTGACCCGTTTCCCCGGGGCGGTCCGCTTTGGATAACCCCGGGCCCTTTCCTCGAGAACCCGGATTCGTTACCATGCAAGGGCTTGTACTCTTTTCTACAGAAGGGACTGCTAACCTGCAGCTCATACTCTAGGGAATGCTTAGAATAGAGACCGGGCATCCTGACAGCGGTGAAAGTCTCACGGTGTCTCACGTCTCTAATTCAAAGGCCGCACACATCAAGCATCAGGGTATTGACTCATGACGCCTAAGGCTGTCTGAAGGATGCGGCCCTTCAAAAGAACCGAGGCACTCGTCTTCTGGAAGAAGAGGCGACAAGCTCCAGGGAAACTCGACATCTGGCTTGTCGTACAAGACTTCACCTTGCTCTGGAGTCAATCGTCCAGCTTCCAACCCTACACAGGCTGCAACGCGAAGTGTTACACCATTTCAGCCGTCAGACACGTACAATGTCACAACTACAACAACTGACTTTCTTTTCGGTGCAGGAGTGTCACCACTGGCGTGAGCGTGTCAGTCGCTCGCTGGCTACGGCGCCTGTTGTGGGACTCTGCCTTTGATGACAGTCTTTGCTGTCAGCCAAGCCGCTCGTCATCCAGAACACATTGGTGGACAGCCAGATTGTCATGACAAGTTCAATGACCAAATCAGCCTTCAATATGCAGCAAGTAAGAACAGCTGAAGGCAGCAGAAGCTTGGCTGAAGACCAACAACCTCTTTTCTGCTGAGATTCAAAGCTCCTGCGGCCGCAGTGCAGCCCGACACCGGCAAACGTCAGTGCAGCCGCGACAGCTCCCATTGGCAAGGAAAGCTCTGGGATGAGCAACACCCACCCAACTTCCTGTCCGAGGGCTGAAAAAAACAACAACAAGCATGAGCACAAGGTCATCAAAGGTCATGAAGCTCACGTAATCTATGTATGCATCACTCGACTCCGAATGCCTTGAGCATCCAGCAAACATGGGCTGCGTACCTCAGCCACAGCTTGCCGTATGCACTTTGCTTGCACATCTTCGCTTCACAAACATGCGAACCCAGCTGCACAGCTCGGTCTCCCCAATCCCATTCTGGCTCCGAGGTCTGGGATTCTGCCTCCCAAGTGTCAGCTTCCTCGTCGCTTGGCGCCATCTTGGACATCCTACCGTGCTGTGTTTCGATGTCCCTGCGTGAGAGCTGTCGATGCAGATGCTTCGGAGAAGCAGTTAGTGATACCGTGATACCTGTTCCTTCCATTTCTGATGTGCGGGCATTCTGTTACGTGGCTCAGGCTGAAACAGCCACACGCCATGGGGCTCAGAACCAGCAGAACATCGGCCGAGCACGTTCTGGAAATCGACCGTGGAATACAAAAGATCAGTTTTGGACTTGTTTTCAGCATTGTCTCCCCCCTCCCCGCCCACCAACTGTCATCCCACCTCCGCCCCCAAAAAACAAACTTCCTAATGGCCTTCTCGGGGGTTATACCAGCACTCTCATGAATTTTGATCTCAACGTGAGCTCATCCGAAGCTATCGCCACTGTCTGCGAGGCCTCCCAAAAGCAGAGGCCGAATGATACGCTCTGTCTGCTACAGCTTGGCGGTGCTACGCCATTCCTGGTTCGCTATGTGCACGGGCTGTGCCTGTATCAAAATTTTGGACAGCAGAATGCACATAGAAACTGCGGCAGGAGCTCGGTTTCGCACATGTCGTGACGATTCAAGATTGGCTTTTCCGATGAGAGCTATGAGACATGGAAACAAAGTCAAGCAGATGATCAGATGTGCAAGCGGCAAGATGAAAGCCTTGTTCTGTTCTACAAGTCCGGCAGCCAAATCATGCCAAATCATGCGCCTTAATGGCCAATATGGCCGAGATAGGGCTCAGAGCGGACTGCAAAAGACGCTTTGTTCCTGGCACCAATCTGTTGCTGCAGCCACTCCTGAATTCGCGTGCACGCTTGCAACTTGGGACTTTGGGGTTTGATCTTCTTTTCCAGGTTTAGGGTCGCATGGACTGCAATAAATTGCAGGGAAAAACCTCGGCACATGGATCCTGGTACTGAGGACCGTGGAAAAGCCGAGTGAAGTGCTGAGAACTTCCCTCGAACAAAAACGTAGGAGCTGTACATTCTCGGCAAAGGCAAAGACGACTGCCATTGGCAGGTCCTGTGCAGGCAACTGTACGCTGGATGTCGGTTGTTGGCTAAGGATCCGGCGAGTGACTTCGCAGATTTTTGCAGATAGTCTCATGGAGGTGATGCGAGTTGATACGGGGCACAGCTGCATCCTTCGATTCTGCCACGCTCCCCGCGCCCGAGTCGCTTGACCGGGGGGAGCTCCAACACTTCACTCGTGCGCCACATGCGCCAAGGAATCAAAAACTTCAAAAATCTTGGACTTGCCTCATACTGGTGCATCTGGTGGTCCTGCTCCGGCTCGGCTTGCTGCTGCTCTGCAAGTAACTGCAAGCAATGCCATCTACGACTGTATCCTCAAGTCACACGCGTGAGCATCCAGCGACACTGTTTCTTTCTCCGCTTGCTTCACCATACGAGGTACTGTGCCACTCGGAGCCTTGTCGTCTGTATCACGTACCGAGGCTCATGCTTCTCTGTCACATCCCCAGTCCACTGCGGTTGTCACTGGAGCAGCGCTGTCCCAAGACCTTGAGATCTGTGTGGCTTGTGTGCTAGCAGGCTGGAACGAGGGCACGGCTACAACAATGAAGTGATGGCTGCCCACAACCTTCCCCCCCATCATTATCATCATTGTTGCATAACACCTCCCGCAAAAAAGTCACAGCTACAGTACATCCTGTTGAACAAAAAAAGTTTTCATTGTGAGCAGCATGTGAATGCGTCAACATGCCCGCACCGACAGAAACTTTTGGGAGCCAAGCGGATCTGACGCCGAGCCCTTCCCGATCGAGACCTGCAGGGAACAAAACAAAGCAAGAACAAGACTGTTTCAAAGATCGTCGGTCGGCATGGAACTTTGCCCATGACTGGGCAGCCCCAAGGAGCACGAGGGGATCCCTCGAAATGAGATCTTGGGAAGCCAAGTTCAAGGCCTGTGCAAGGCGAAATCGCTGCAGCCTTTGGCCGTGGAAGGCGTAGAGCTGCCCGCGGCGCACACCTGATTTGAACACCTCCGTCTAGAGGCCCGGGTTTGCTCTACGCAACCACTTCTCAAGTTGCTAGGGTTTGCTCTTGGCATGGGTACACGAAGCAGCAGGTTTGATGATCATGGCTGTGTGTATTCGCGCTGCAGATACAAGCGCCGGCGATTTCATTTGTGGCTGAGGAGCAGAGGCCGCAAAGAGGCGCCGGAAGCACAAGGCCTGGAAAGCTGGTAAGTTTTCTTCGGGCTGAGCCGCTACACTTGCAAAAGCCCCAGCAAGTGCTGGCACGCTGACGCTTGCTATCAGCTATCAGTATCTTCGACATTGTCAAGATGTCTCACATTGTCGAAGGTCCTCTTGACGACAAAAGTATTTTCAGGAGAAAAGAATCAGCAGCCATTATCATCAGGCGAATGCAGAAAACCCTTAGTGTCCTATTCCCTTTTCTTGCTCGCTGACGACTCCCTACGGAGGGCATTTTTTTGTTGCCAAGTATCTCTACTCGAGCGGGCAAAAAGATCGCGGCTCAGTTGCTTCCCCCCCCAACCTGTAGGTATGAGATGACAGATGCCAAGATTAAAGTTTAAGGTTTCCGTGCCGCTAGGACAATTGAGCAAATCGTGACCTGTCTGTTTGGCCTCCTGTAGCCGTATTATTGGTTTCTGCAGTTTCATTCAAGGCGTTGCTTGATGCCCAACAAGAATGAGGCGGGTGGACAAAATGTTAGGCCACGTTATAGGTTGCCCAACATGCCAAACAAAAAAAGTTACATTAGCTCCAGATGGCCTGCTTTGCCTACAACGAGGAGTAATTAACGGGGGGATGCTTTAATTGTCAGTTCGCCTGGTTTCTCTTCGAGCAAGGCCGCCAGCAACCACGATGTTTATATCTTAATGGTTCAGGCAGGTGGCAGGGTCAATCAATCAGATCTGATGGAGTATGGCGACTAGTATCTCCGCCTGTCACGCGGAAGACCCGGCTCAATTCGGCAGAGTGTATCGCAGCTTGCTCTTGCGCAGGTGCCAGGGGTAACAAGTTAAAAACCTTCTCTTACAACACGAATGCCCAAGAGAAGAGAATGTCCTACAGCAATTTGTGCTCTGTCCATGAGAAACAACAGGAATCCCTGTCAGACTCCACTGAAAAGAAGTTGCTGTACTTGCTTCACCTCAACCAGACTGAGGACGCCCTACAAGCAGCAGTTGTTCTTGCCAAGCTCCGAGGTGCTTGCAAGTTGGCAACGTCCGCTCACCCACACCCACTGACGTTAATGTTATACAACTGTGACGGCAACAAACCAAAGGGATCTTGTGACAATTGAACAGACAAGGGCTTTCGAGCACAGATACATGCTTGTAGACGAGTTGCAAAGTGAGACGCAAAGCGCGATGTAGCAAAAGTGGATTGTGCTAGGCGAGAACATTGCGGCCGAAACGGGTCACGCGCGGGAAGAGTTTAAATTATTGATACGCTGGAAATGGACAACTCATCATCAAAATAGGCAGCAGCCATACACCAACGGAGACCATGCCGAAAACTGCGACAAACATGGCCACAATGGAGACGTAGATGCTCATCGCGCACAGCCCGTTTTGAAGTGCACTGCTGCTGAGCAGCTGCATGCTGTTCAAGTTTCTCTTGTGGACGACACAAGACACCACCAGGCCAACCAGTCACACCAAGTTACAGCAAGAAATCGGCTTGGAGTCCTTGTGTGGCACTCTTTCTTGCGCCGCGCGGGTGTTGGAAGATCTCCACCTCGGCGGACGAACGCAGTCAGGCTTCAGAGATTTGAGGGTGTGGGCATCAAGCTGCCAACTGTACCTTCACTTACTGAAGCCTATCATGTGACTTCTCTGTCAGTCTTCTGCCTGATGGCCCGAACGTGAACCAAAATCCTGGTTGTTTGATATCATGAAGAAGCTCTCAAGTACCCAGCAGCTGGTTCCCAAAACGATTTTTCCCCTTTCTCTGGCCCACCTGCGCCCCGCAATCAAGGACCCTCGTAGGGACGCGCCAGGAACCGACGACCCCTCAAAGCCCTCCAAGACAATCTAAACTGAAAAACAACCCTTCTTCTGCGCGTAGACTCCTAAGAAGGTCGGTCCCGATCGTAGCAAGGACCACAGCTACCGCAGGCGTTCGCATTCATCCCTATCAGCTGAGCTTACTGCCGCCTCGCCCTGCCAGCGGCCCACTGCCGCCCAAGCATAGTCCTCACCCACAAGCCAGGGATCGAAATGCATGGACTTCGTGCTTGGTTTGAATAATCAGAAGGGCTACTTCCTGGAGAGTTTGAAGGCTTCAGAGGTGCTTAGCTGCTAGGCCCGGGTCCTCAGCCATGGCCAAGTAGGCGAAGCCCGGTACCCGGCCTGTGCTCCCCAGGACCCCATTCGCTAAGACACTCAAATGTCACGTCCAAAGCTCCAGGACACGATGTAATGTACAGAACCAGGAAGAGGCAGGAAGAGGCAGGTGTGGAAGCCCAGGCTTTTGCAGGCCATACTGTGGAGCTTCAAGATATTCTCACACGTGATTGTCTTTGCAAGCCAGCTGCAAAACAGGGCCAGGCCGGGAAAGGTGTCCACATGTGTCACCTTTGGGCTCAGCACAGAGAGAGCGAGGGAGAGAGACAGAGACGGAGACAGAGACAGAGAAGGAGAAAAGAGAAAGAGAAAGAGAAAGAGAAAGAGAAAGAGAAAGAGAAAGAGAAAGAGAGAGAGAGAGAGAGAGAACACTTGCAAATTGCAGCTGGGCAGGCCTCCTTGTGTGTGGGGGGGGGGGGGGGGGGTGGGGAGGGGGGTTGGGTAGGGTGTGGTAGGGGGGGGCAAAGAAAAGCACTGGAAACTGTTGGGGGGGGGGGGGGCCCGGGGGTTGGGTGGGGGGTGGGGGACTCTGGGGCTCGGGTTCTTTACCTTTATAACCGGAAAGCACACAACCAAACCTGATCTGGCAACCATGCCTAGAACACTGGCATTTGCAGTGTCTTAGTCTTAGCATTTTTGTACACGATGTGCCTCTTGGTACGTACAACATACGGCACAAGGACGATTTACGTTTCTGGAACAAAACGCTGTCACAAGCACTTATGCGTTTTGAACATGCCAAAAACCCAGGCATGTACAGCGTTTTAGCCTCTTTGTACACCGTATTGCACAAGGATGTTTGATGCTTCTGAAACACGACGCGCTCTCACAAGTGTTCATGCCTTGTGTGCAAGCATCTCGACGACGATCAAACTAGGCATGCCAGCGCGAATCGAGTGCTGATCGCACCTGGGCGGATGTGCGACAGTTTCAGCTTCGACGCATGCAGACGAATACGTACGGAACTTGTGCGAAGCTTTGCAAGGCAGCCAGCAAGTGCAGCTGACGACACGTTTCTGAGATGCAGTCCTGGAAAAGGTGGTTTTTGCTGTGGCGGGAGCATCATTTTCCCTTATGCGCACACTGAATCACTTTCGGCCCCTACGATACAATGTTGTTGGATCATGAATGTCGTGTTCCCTAGGCCCTAGGTTTTGGCATGCCACCAAGCGCAGCACGCACACCAGGAGTTCCTACCCAGTTTTTACCCCATCGAACCTGACGAAAAGAGAAAACTCCTTGCAGGGGGCCTGGATGGACTTAGCTCCGCCTCCGCCTCCTGGGACTGCGGCGCAGTGGCAGACTGCACCGTGACCACTGGGAGTGCACAGCACCACCCCCAATGATAGATCTCCAATGCTGGCTCCTTCTAGGTCAAATCCGGCTGCAGCCGCCAAACCCAGGTTCCGGTGAGTCTGTCTGACCCCCTTCGTGGGAATCAGATCCAACTGCGTGAGGTAAGCCGCCACAGAGTCTGCGCCTGACAAGATGTAGCCATCACATTTTGACCGGTGTGTGTGTGGCTGAACCAAGTTATGGAGGAAGCCTTGGCGCATGCATGCGCATTGCCGGCTCTACAACAAGGATTTTCAGACAGCCGCCTGACGCCAGACGTGGCAGCGCCACCCCGCGGGCCTCCATGAAGCTTCGCAACTCCTCATGCAATCGGCTATGTGAGGAACCGGAGATCCTCATTTTGAAAGACAAGCTTAAGGACCCACACTCCATCTGGCCAGAGCTTGTACTTGTTAATACGTTTTGGAACTCCTTGTTTGGAGTGTAAAACCATAAAAACCATGAACCCATCCTCGCTTTTCAGGAGAGCTTCAGCTCCTCGTCTGCATCCTCGCCTTCATCGCGTGAGTCTCCCAAGGTGTGCATGCTGTCGGCTGAAGGGAGACCTGATTAAGTAGCCACGATGCATCAAGATGCCAACAATAACAAACTGGAACAAGTCAGACCTGACCGAGCTGGACATGGGGAAGGTCCACTCCTAGTAAGACTACGGTAAGACTGACTTCCAGCACATCTTAGCACGCTCATTCCGTGGCAGATCATTCGCATGGATTTCTCTCACGGAAGCTGAGGCTCCCGTTGCTCCCGTTGCTCCCGTTGCGGCTTTGTAGTAGATGCCATTGGCCAGGATCATGCAGCAGCCGGCGGAAATAACAGCAGCCAACGGAGGGGCAAATCCCGACAATTCAAACCTTGCGAGCAGCATTGCGGTCACACCATATGATACAATATGCGCTCAACTAGTCTGAGATAGGCTGAGCAATTGACTGAGGCCTACCGGGTCCCGGGTATCCTTCTTCATCAACGCACAAGGCTTAGCGCCAAGCCTGCCGAGCGAAACAAGACACAGCATCGTGCAAAGGAGTGGACTTTCCTAGTCACAGACAAGTAGCACCTGCTCACACGAGGCAGGGTCTCCAGGCTCTGCATACAGTGTGGCCAAGGTGAGCCGGTACAGTGGCTGGGCAGAATCGGGGCCCCGTAGCTCCTCTCCGGCAAGGGGTGGGGCCAAGGATCTAGGAACTACGTGCAACAGAGACTCAAACTCCGGCTCAATGCAGCATTGATTGAAACAAAGTCATAGCATTAGACATGCATTTAGTTGTACAGCATGTGAGACAGGCAGCCATCAGCCTTGCAGAAGAGAGACAGGACGTGGATAACTTGATGAGGGTCGCCAGCCAGCCCCACAGCCAAGACACGTCCTAGGTTAGCTCCTCAGAAGCAGAAATTATCTGCTTGTCTGTTTTGAAATGTAACCTTAAGCTCCGGTGCTGCGGCCAAGTTGCCAAGTTCCTGCACCTCCGGCGGCAAGCTTGCTTGAAAGCGATCTTTGCCTGAACCAGGAGTAGTTCAAACTTCATATTTCCACGGTCATGGAGGGGCTGGTCTCAATGATAGATGCACTTCCTCTCCGCTCAACCGACGCACTCTTGTGTTTTACTGCTTTCCCCCAGTACAGGCTCCAGAGCTCCGCCATAAGCTCCGCCACACGAACCACCCCACAGATGCCACGCTATGCCACGGTCACTCAGGGCGCAATTCGTCACAATGATTCCTAGAAAAACACCGATCTCACGATAGAGTCTCACTACGGAGAAGCTAGTACACCAATCAGTGCGCAAAGGCTCATTGCGGGTGTGCGAGATCCTCTCACCTAATGGATCTTGATCCTTTGGACGAACGGCGAGTTCGCAACACTTTGCGCAACGAACTCGCGGGAATGGACACTGGACAAACACATGCACATGGGCTGGATGATTCTAGACGGCTTGTCACCTAGTGGTCGCCGCTGGCTGTTACACATTGAGCGCTGTTTGTGCCGGCGTGGCTCGTGTTGAGTTCCCGTCCCGAAGTCAGGCGGTGTAGTCGAGGAGTGGCGTGGGAACATGTTTATCAATGCGACATGCAACTCGGCTATGGACACCCTCGTCGATTCTTGCTGTCACAATGACCGCAATCTGCAGCAAGCTTGACGCAGAAACTTTCCGCGGTAGTTTGTACGGTTCTTCTGGCCTAGTTGCCAAAGGGACTGCCAAAAGATTCCTTTTCTCGGACCTGAAGAGCTTGGGGGGATGTGATTCGAACACAGTTTGGATCACACGTGGCAGATCTCTGCACAGCAGGGATTCATCGAGAGAGAAAGAGATAGAGCGAGAGAGAGAGAGAGAGAGAGAGAGAGAGAGAGAGAGAGACCATGAAGACCATGAAGGGGGCATAAGGGGGCCACGAAAGCGAGGGCCATGAGATTACGAGTGACATGAGCCTGATGAGCGTCAGGAATCAGAGGCCGTCCTCGGCGATTCGCCTTCATCTGCCTTCATCCACGACACAGAAAACCAGCCTTCAAGCCGAAACCGGTAGCTTTGCTGCCTCATTTAGAGCATAACCGGAAACATACAGAAACACATGGCAGAGCATGTCGAAACGTTTCGCTTGTGGTACCGCAGATGACGATGTAAGTGTCAAAAGCCCTCCAATCCACCGACAGACATGAACGCAGGCGAGGGGGCGACCCTTCCAGCCAACACAGTCACAATGAGGAGTCTTTCATCTTAAGGCCAAAATCAGACAGTCGCACTTGGCTAAACCTTGTGCCGAACTCCAAACTGCTTGCTTTCGTGACTTCAATTCAAAGCGGTCTTAATCTGCAGATGGCGTCGATAGGTTCCTAATGAATCTGACAGGTACGCACCTGCTGCAGCCAGTGGAACGAGCTCCAAGCTTCCAGCAGTGAACAGAACTAGCCAGTTGCCGGCATTGTTGGCACAGTGATGGGAGACAAAGGGATCACGCGCAAGTACCGCATCCTGCTGATGAGGCTGCCATGACACCTCCAGGGATGTTCAACTAAAACGGCCTTGCAGGCCTTGCATAACCCTGATGATGCTGGATGCACCTCAGCCCCGTCCTGCTGTGAGATGCCGCGGTTGGGACCATCCGATATGTGCACACATCCCGTCTTTCCAATGGCCAAGAGGTGAACACTGTGAACACAATGCTCAATCTGCTCAACCTGCTCAACCTGCTCAACTCCCCCGCTGGAGATGGGCAGGAGGCGGTTGCTGCAGTTGCTCAAGGCATCGCCTGCCAGAATCCCCTCCTCACCATTCCACAAGTCTGTAGGGTCCTGCAAGACCTCACGGGAAAGGCAATACTCCTGAAATTGCTTAGGGTCCAACTTCCGGTTCAAGAAGTTGGCTTCCATGGCTTTGAGAACGAATTGAATCGCACTCGTGCCCCTCAGAAGTCTGGACTTTCAGCCGTGAGCAACTCGTGAGCATGTCTGAGCCTTTTCAGCATTCAATGCCAATGTGCCAATGCAATGCCTGAGCAAAATTGAGAGCACATGCAGCCAATGCCAGCTGAAAGGGTTGTGTCAAACTCTCTCTGCAGCCCATGTCCTCTACCAGGCATGCTTCCTTGGCTGCTTTCTTTCCTCTCTTTGGAAACACGTCATAAGTTGAGGTCCGGTTTTGCTTATAATTAACAACTACAGAGAACTAAAAAACAGTCCCAGGATCCTGGCATCCAGCAAACCAGACAAACGGTTCGCGAACACAGGCCGTTGTCCACAGTCCTCCATCCAGGTTTAGGTGCTGAGACAGTGGATCACACTAACTCCGTGCGGATGGACGTCCTGATGGTCGAGCCGCCGCGGTCCGGATGGTACGGATGTTAAGCGTGCCTCGGATCCCATGATAACTCTTCCAAGTTGCCGATAGCACAAAAATCAACCGGAGTTATTTAGCCGGCTTGTGGAATCCAACGATGCACTTTGCGCTGTTCCTGTGCACCACGCTAATCTCGAGAACCTTCGACCTGCCCTGGCTCCACGCCGAGCTGTTTGCACGCGGGCTGCTGCAGACCTTGTCCCCTTGAGGCGGACTTCCTGAGCCAACAGGCTCGGCTGGGCTCATGAAGCCAACAAAAAAACAACTTCTAAGTCATAAAGACTCTGCAGGGCTGCAAAAGCACCAGCGAAGACTGTCAAGTTGTCGTCCCGCAATCCACAAAATATCTAGCTACCATCCCTGCAAGTATCACAGGCGCCCAGTCGTTTGAGTCCGTTGCAAGACATACAGACAAAACGTTCTACCATCCGGTCATCCAGCTTTGGCCGAAGTGCCTTCGAGGCTTTCCTGGCTCCATATAGCTGGAGTCTCAAGTGTCTCACGCCCATTCCAGGAGACTTTAGGGGCATTTTGCGGGGTTGAGAGAAGCCTAAACAAGCCCAAAGCATCCAAAAGCCTGCAGTTTTGCTTCCCACTCCTGGGGGGCCGTTCGCTGCCAGCACCCCAGCCACCCACCCTTTGGGTGAGCGAGGCAGAGCTGACGGCACTGCGTGGCCTTGGTGTTCCGTTCAAGGGCTGTATCATTATAAGGAAGTGAACCGCCTGTCCTGACGCACATGCCTGAAGCCAAGCACAGGAAGCGTAGTAGGAACACCAGCAATCAAGGCGAGGCTTTTTTGCAGCTCGAAGCATCTCAATTTCCAGTGTTCGACCTAGCACAAAACTAGTGTTGCCACCTCGGGTGCCCATAAATGAGGTCGGAACTCCGCAATATTGCTACCGGGGGCGGGGGAAGTGCAACATGCCTTTCGGAAATTGCTCGGCCGCCTCGGCCTTTCCCGGCTGAGTGAATGCTACTGATGAAGACGTTCTGAACAAACCAGCCAGTGACAGCCCGGCCTATTTGAGCTCATCCGCTGTTGGGGAAGGGGTCCAGGTTTTTTCTTTCGTGTCTGTTTTGTACGAGTGCTTCTTGTGAGTTTATACGTCCACGCTTTCTACGTATCGTTTGTTCTTCTTTATTTTGTTTTGTGGCCGTCAGGCGATTTCGGTGGATTTTGCTAACGCAACCAGTAGTTTGCAAGTACTCCTCATGAGCTGCTGTTCTTTGCAAGACAATCTTTCAGGGCTTGAGAACTAGAATTTAAAAAAGCGGGGGTACGGGGGGGGGGGGGGGGGGGAGGCGGAGCAGCTCCTCCCATTTGCAAGTACCATGCTCGCACGACAGATCATGACGGGTTTCGAAAGGATGCGTATGTTTTACTGGAAAAGATCTTCATGAGCTGATGTTCTTTACAAAGCAAGCTTCCGGGGTTGATAATCACTACATGAAAAGGCCGGGGCTTGGGGGGCGCAACCCCGTTTGAGCGAACCATGCTTTAATGCAATGCAAGTCCTCTTCATGGACTGATGTTCTTTAAACAAGAAGGCAAAGGGGGTTGGGGGGGAGCAGCGCCCTCCCCCGCCCCCATTTGCAACACAATGCTCGCATGACAGGTTTCGAGAGAATTCGTATGTGTTTATCCAAGTCCTCTTCCTGAGCCGTTGTTCTTTACAAAGCAAGCTTGCAGGAGCTCGGAAACGAATCAAAAAAAGCGGGCCGGCTGACCGTCTGAATGTTTGGGCTATCCGCGAAACGCATGCCAAGGCTTCAGAGGATTCTGTGCAGATCCCAAAGAAACTTGAGGTGAGCCGTTTTGGTCAAGAAGTCCTACACTTGAGGAGTGGGCGGAGTTCTGATTTCACTGGCAACTGCTTGAACCATCATTAGCAAGGACATCGAAGTATCAATGGACGTGCAGGTGGGTAGTGGGAGTTGGACAAAAGCGATTGCTGCACGATGTGTTGGATGATTTGTGGCCGGGAGGTGTTGAGGGAGTGTTAAACAGTGATTGCGACGGTTGGGAATTACAATGTTCGGTGGGTCCCTCCAAGAAGCCTCCACAGACAATCATGGTTGAATGCGATTGACCACTTGCATCCCAAATACGATACATGGTCAAAACACTGGATATATAGTCTAAAGGAAAACGTGTCAAGCAGTTTTGAAGTGCACAAAGCTTTAGCCAGGCTGATGAAACCTGAAGGATATTGTGCAGGAGCAGCTCTTGAGGATCCCGAGGTAAACGGGACGGTGCAGGACATGGGACGTAAGCAAAGTGTGACTGCAACGACTTTGAAGATGCGAACAGCGGCTTGTATCAGAAGGACAGAGGAGTTGATGACCATGCAAGTGTTTGGTCAAGTCATAAAGCTCAGCGGACATGTTCCAGTTTGCAAGGTAGGGCAGTACTTGGAAGGTCTGGCTCGGAGAGGGCATGGTGCGAGAACTCGTTGAAGGCTTACCACGTTTGTTGAAAGAGCTTATTCTCTGCGTGCAGACAAGAGGTGGGAATGAGATAACCCAGGTAAGCTAAATACGCTCTGAGATTCGGGGTCGAACGAATTTGGGTCAGGATTTTGTGCGCTTTGGACATCTTCCAGATACCAGTGCTCATTTTCGCACTCCCAGGGCCCCAGCCTGTCACACTCCTGCCGGCAAGTCCACTTGGGATTCGCAAGAGGGTCCTTCATGCAATTTCATGCAGTAACTGCATATGCGTGGCAGCTGGCCTTTGATCTTTGGATCCCCGATCGTGCACTGAACTCGAGGAGCTTACTGCAAGAATTGAAGCCACAGAAAAGGCATTGCGTGGTGGAGCCTGCATCCCAGCAACGGAGCCTGATAGAGTTTGAACTGCATATTGCGCCTCACAGATCACTTGAGGGTGCTGCCGCTCCCATGTGCTTTAAGCCAAATTTGTCACCAGGTCACCATCATCTGTCGGGTCACCTCCTGACGAGTCTTTGTGTCGATGATGTGGCCTTGGCTCAGAAATCGGATCGACCAAATACCTGCAGTGAGCACTTGCACAGCCCTTGACAGGCCGGTGAAGTGCACACTCTCCATCTTTCTTCTTCTGCCGAGCTTAAGGAGCCCACTCTCTCTTTCTTCCTTCCTTCCTTCCTTCCTTCCTTCCTCTGCACTTGACCCCCCGAAGGGAGGCCGTCCCTAGGGGCGTGCTCAACCGAGTCAGTCTGTGTGAAAGCCCCTGATCTCCAGCTGCGTGGACTTTGCAGGGCTCCCTTTTTCTCTTTCTATCTTTCGCTCTTTCTCTTTTGGGCTTGGGATGCGCAGCCCGCGCCCCATTCGCACGCCCCGATATTCAGGGTCGTCTGCCTCTCTTTCTGTTTCTCTGTCTCTTTGCACGCACCGTTTGGGACTTGCCATCCAAGTCTCTCGTGTCATGCCAGAGCTTCCTCAAATCACACATTCCTTACATCACCGGCCCACGAAGGTACGAAGGTACAGATGAGCATCGCAGAACTGCTGTGAACACACAGAGCCATGTTGTTCACAGTTCCAGCATAGTTTGTCAGTGCGCAGAGTTAGCCATGTGGCCGGCACTCATTCCCTTGTGCCACCATGCCTTAATGGTTCCAATCGTCATGGAAAGCTGATAAATTTGATAGCTGTATCTAGTCCAAGCCTGCAACAAGCCTAAGCGCGGCTAAACCTAAACTCACGAGAAATACCGCCAAGAACTGTCCAAAACACTCTGCTGCTGCGCAACGCTGGAGCTTCCTGGGACGCCCGTGTCAATGCTGTGGGTCGCGTTGATCGCTGGGTTGTACAGCACGAGGTCGGACCTGCCTTGCGCAGCCCCCCAACTTGCCCTAAGGGCCAGTCAGCTCACAGTCAGCTCACATCTCTCACATCTCTCACATCTCCTTTTCTGAGTAAGTGCGTGCAAATATGCTCACATGGGACTTGGGACACATTCAACTATAGGCACAAAAGTTCGTGCACCTGGGTGGAGGGATTCTGGCGTTTAGGGTCTTGGACTTGTTCTCGTGTACCAGGTGTCCGAAGTGCACCCTGCAAGAACCCACCCGCAACCTAAGACAAACATCGAAAAGACCCTGGCCCTCAAGCAACACACGCTCCAACAATGTGCTTTTGGTTTTACAAGAACCGTGCCCTGAAATTCGTAGCTTCGAGATAGAACAATGAATAGTCGCTTCAGACAAAGGCCGCCTGTGAATGAGCAAAGCGAAAATTCCCAAGTGCACTGTTTCTCTGACAAGAAGAACAATGCCCTGAAGAGAGGCACTGCGACATGAAGCAAACCTACAAGGTAAGGAATGCTTGCAAAGGAAGCTTCATTCGAGCAGTGCTATTACTATTAGCAAAGCTCCCGAAAAAAGCATGCCCCGAAGTGCCCTGAAACCCCCTCGTTCTCCCACCATGTTACAAGCATTACAAGCCCTCCAGTCCTAAGTCCGCCGCCTGGAGCTACCCACGGTTTCCGCGGCCCCAAGGCACCACCGACCCTGATGGCGAGGCAGCTGGCTTGGCGACTAGTTTTTTGGGTTTTGCCGCCCACCTCGCTGGACTCGAGTCCGCTTTGCTGGGTATTTGTTTTCACTGTTGTGCAGACAAAACATGCTAGTTGGGAGGGTTTCTCTCACCAGGCCATCGCGGTGCAGCAAGTCGCCCTGGGACCTGGGTACTCTGGCTACATGGTTCATGGGTCCGACACGGTCTCACCTCAGCGTGCGATGTACATGACGAGACCAAATTCGGAGCCGAACTGACTTGGGGATATCTTGTAGGGCTATGGTGGCTTGGTCTCTTGTGCACCGCTAGTCGGCTTGAAGCAATCTGCTGAGGTTGAAGGCCTGAGGTGTTTGAGGTAAAAGAACTGAAGCCCATCCCGCCTTTAGGTCGGGTCCCTGGTAGGGTCGGCGTGACAATCCACCAACTTTGGGGAGCACAGCTCAGCAGCACGCAAAGGACTGAAAAGAAAGGACTGCACATGCGCAAGGATGTGGTTTGATGTACTCTATGCACAAAGACCAAGCTTTGTGCCACTGTCATGTCGTCGCAAGCAGCAGGGGCCCACAGCTGAGGCGTGTGCTTGGAGACAGTTTCTGTGCTAGCATAGCATGACTCAGCATGACGTTTATGTGCATTCTTCTTCCACGCGGGATATCCTGGCCTGGAATCTGCAAGGCTCTAAGTGATCCTGGTGAATACGTCTGTTGGGGCAGTGCCCTTGTATCATCCATGAACCAGAACCACTACATGCTGCACGAGAACTCGTATGCTCAGAAAGTGGTGTCGTTGTGCAATGCACAATGATTCGGTTTGTGCGGGGACTTACCTGTGCGACCAGCAAGCTTCTCAAAGCCAATGCCTGGTCGGTGTCACCGCCCGGATGCTGCCGGTGCTAAGGCATCGGCGCTTTGAAGCCATGGCGTGGATTTCGACTTTGAGGTTCACGACTGTTTAAAAGCTTGGGGGTCCAACTCATGCCGGCAGCTCTTGGATCAACCTGGACGTCATCAAACTGTCTGCAAGCTATCTCTCTCCGCTCTGAGCAGGCCGGGGCATGGCAGGCCCGGATCCCACAGAACAGACGCATACTGAGACCCGGTTGCGCTTCCTGCTCTTTTTTCCTCATGCATGCTGAAAGCCCATGCTCCTGGCGATGCAGGGGTGGCGACATCCCGGTGGCTGTGCTTCCAGTGTGCCGGAGGAGCTAGATTGAGGCATTATTCAGTGCACTTCCCGTCACACAATGTCACGTAATTGCATGGTCACAAGTGCCATCTGGCAATGTTGTACATCGAGACAATGTGCTGCTGTGGTTTGCATCTTTGCCACCAAAGCCAGGCTCCAGTCACTTCTTGACTGCAGCGCAGCGTGCTCTTCTCCTGCGCAGCTCAGCATGTCAGCATCCCTTCCTGAGTCGTGTGGTGCCTTGGGATTCTGTTCTAAACCCTGCCAAACTTATGCTCTATCAACAGCTATCTGGGAACTTTGGCTCCACGGGCTAGGAGGGGCTCTGACAAAATGCTGGCTTTCCCTTGTGGCCTCAGCGCCGTATGAACCGCTTCTCCGTCTTCAAGTCGCTCACCTGGTTGGTTTTTAGGGAAAGCTCGCACGAATGTCGGCTCCCCAAATGGCTGTTAATTACTTGCATGGTTCAGGTGTGTGCAAAGTCTGCAGCACCTCCCTCAGCCCCTCAGCCCCGCGCAATGCGCGTAATTTCTGCCAACTCCTCCGGACCATGTGCGAACGGACACGCTGTGCCGCGTGTGCCTGAGAAAGCATGCCAGTGTTCTTCAGGTATGTTTCGATGCTTATGCCTGATGGCCCTTTTCTCGCAGCTATGCCGGCCTGTGGTTTGAAAGCTCAGCCCAAACCCTGGAACAACGTTGTAGAAGGCAATGCCCAACATATGTCTCAATGTGGAGTTTTGGAGTTCCAGGGCCACAGCACTGGCCCTTCCGGAAGTAATGGCCTTGGAGCACTGGCATCGCGGACTTGAGTGGTCTTGCATGGTCTTGGTGGTCTTGTTCTTGTGAGTTGTCCATTAACCAGCAAGGGGCGCAAAAGCTTGAGACCGTCTGCATAAGGTTGATCGACAGCATAGCCTTGAAAACCGCAGTTGGCGGCCAAGGAGCATTCTTCAGCGCGCTTTTTGTGAAGTGGCCTGAGGCTTTGGTAGTCTATCTCAGGCCTTCTAAGTACAACTCCAAGTCTAAGGACGTGGCTCATTTTTGACTGCTTTCTTAGGGCTGCAGCTGAATCAAGCGGCCTAACATTGTATGACGTGTAAGCCTGGAGTCTATCCTCAGATTTGGAATTAGTATGGCAGCGTCCTCTTGTTTAGGATCCAAGGGTTTCGACTCTCAGCTTCCACCCAGAAAACGCGTACCGCCTTTCCTTGCAGGTACGCAGACCGCCCAGGTCGGCAGTGCTCCAGGTGTAGTCGAATACGCCCACCCCAAACCACAACAAAATCCCTTCGCCTCCCTGCTCGCGCGCGACTCTGCTACACATCCGAACTTCGCTCCAACTTGGCATTCGTCAAGAAGCATCTTTTACTCCCTGGCATCAAAACGCCTTGCCCCGACTAAACGTTCGACTTGAAGATCAGCTCTGGTGCCCAAGCTCGGACTGGAAGACTCTGAAGCTCCCGGCTTCAGCCGTCAATGTTCAGGACAGAAGCAGCTTCTGTGCTGCGGAAAAGACACGAGGAGTCGAGCGAGAATTGAATGGTTTCCGGCCGCGTTCAAAAGATGCTCTTGAGTGAGCGTGGCCACGACTTTGCGGGGCTGGAACCGATTGCCTCAAACTGATGCCCACGATGGCCTCGTGACGTCCGCGCAAATTGAATGCCCAGCGCAAGGGGCATACCAAGTAGCCCAGCAGGCCGAGGAAGTTGCACAGATGAGGGCGCTTAGACATTTAGCTTCGCGCGCTGCCAGTTGATTGCGTTCGGTGGGCCGCGGCTTTCCTATGTATCCCGTGGAGTTGGGGCGTGTTGATTCGGGCTTCGGGGCTTGATTCACCCGGGCTCACTCCGCACCATACGTGTATGCTTTGCTTGTGCGATTGTGCGCAGAGTTTGGCCGTTTCACTTTCAAGTTGCAAAGCTGTCTGGAATCGCGCGATCCACCACTGGGAATCGAGAATACTTCTGTAACACCGACATGCTCAGAACTCAGCCTGAGTTGCAAGCCGAGGCTGCAGGTCCTGGATGTCGTGCGAGAACTCACAGATGGTCTGTCAGGGCAGAGCATGGGCGCTTGGAGGGCCCTGCAATCACAAACTCACGCAAACTCCAAAGTCACCTCCGCACATCTCCATCGAGAGCACATTGCTGTAGTTGCAGATGGTTGTGGCATGGCCTACTCCAATTCTCTGCGCAATGTGCTGGCCTTCCTGCACTGGCCCAGCAAGAACCACTTGCAGGGGACCTGACGAAGGTCAAAAGTGATTGGACAGGAACCGAGCCCAGGAATTATGAAAGGAACCGAATTTTTGAGGGTTTTCAGATCATTCAATGTTTTTCCCAGACAATCCATCTGAAGGTTTCGTGTGGTGAAGTGTCCTGTATTACCTGTCCGAGAATGGCAGGATGGCACTTTTTGCCTCGCCCTTTGGTGTTCTGCTTTTGATTTGTTTGCTGCTCGCTTTGTTCCACGCCCTTTGCACTCTGCTCGATTTTTGTTTTGTCTTTGCATCGTGCTTTGCTCTACGCCTTTGGTATTCTACTTGTCACGCTGTTCGCATCTTGCTGTCTTTTATTGGGTGGGAGGGGGGGCTGCGCCTATCTCTCCCACCCCCGCTTATTGTCAACTAACAAATGCCTGGCAATGGTTACGTAACTTTTCCAATCAAGATACAGAGGACTGAAAATCAAGAGAAAATGGACGAGTTCTTCTTGAAACTCACAGGCCTACAGAGAAAACTCTATAGAAGAAAAAAGCGAGAGGAAATGGATAAATATCTAGATAGGGTGGAGAGAGAAAGAGAGAAAGAGAGAGGGAGAGAGAGACAGAGAAAAACACATTTACCCACGCAACTTGAATTGAGGTTTGTCTGTGAAAATCTCGAAAAATTAATCCGATAAGCAAAGCCGCAATAAACACCTACAGGGCTTTGGTGTGAAACACATCGAAAGTAGAGGCCAATCAAAAAGGAGGAGATGAACAGGTCTTCTTCTCAAACAAGAGGAACTACCAGCAGAGGTTTCCTTTGCTCTATACAAAGTATAGAGGAAAGAATCAAGGACCTCTGGTAACGTATTGAGGAAATGAAGGCGCCCGCGTTGTATTCATCTACAGAGAGCGCGATGTCGACCACGGAATGTGCCCGCGCGCTCGCACGGGAACGTGGGTTTAAGCACAGCGAGCACGTGTGATATCCACCACGGAATGTACGTGTGACCTAGGCCAGAGCGTCAGTTTGGTACCTGGAACGATGCAAAACCTTGCGCCTATGCCAAACCCAAAAACCAAAAAAACATCCTGTACAAAAAGGGGAATGGCGGCCCATGATTGATTAACAATTGCTGCTTCCGCGTGGTGTGCTGATGAAAACACAGGCGACCATGACCAACCGTGACTGACGTAGCGGACGCACGTGCAGCATTCTCAGCCGCAAATCAACCCCACAGTGGCCTTCGACTTTCCAGCCTGTCCCGACATCTTGTTGACTAAGTCTGTGGCCTGCGTAGCCATCAGAAAGAACTTTCGGGCCGCATTGTGCTGCAGGGCTCTGAGTAAGATGGTATTCTCAAGAACTGCTCTCGGGGCAACCATAGATATGTATGTATATATATTACGGTATTGTATGGTATATCTGTGTTATATATATATATATATAATGATTTTATTTTATTTTTCTAAATTTCACTTCATTTTATGAAGCATAACCAGTGGGTAGACACCAGGAAAGGCCCCCCCCCGCTGCCTGGAGTCGACAGTTTATGGCTGCCTGCTCGGCGGCCTCTGCTTTTAGTGTTGTTTTTCAACTTCTCGTTTCAAAGGGTTTTGGGTTGTTGTCGGATCGAGGACTCGTAAGGCATGGAGGGGCTAAGGGTTGCTGCAATGAGCCTGCAGAAGCATGGCGTGCCCGGCGAGATTCATCATGAGACTTTAAACGCCTCTGTGGTGCACAATTCTGGAAGCGATGAGGCCTTGGGCTACAATAAGCTGTTGGATGCAATCCCCAACAGAAGCCTTGAGTAACGACTCTCCCTGAATGCATCTCTGGTTTCGCCCTCGGCGCGGCCTCGGAGGCTTGGAACGTGACTGTTCTGAGACTGGCGGTCCAGTCGTCCTGGGGCTTAAGCCGGTTTCTCCGTTTACTTATTGCACTCAAACTTACCGTTTCACACTGTAACGACGCTGAAACAGAAGCCTGCAAAATGCAAGAGGTTTGCCGGCGCGGCATCCTCAACTATTTAGGGCAAGGATTGCAAAGGTACGCGTATTTATGAAGATCAAAGCATAGGTCGATGGGCTCCTCAGGCGGCTGTCCGGGAAACGGCTCCGGAAAACAAGTCGCCAGAGTGCTAGAAGCCTCGGAAATCGGACAAAGCCTGGGCCCAGGCCCACAGATCACAACAAGTGCGAACCCGGAGCTGCGCAGCACTTGATGGAAACTAGAAAGCAGAAACGAGACCCGCACCCAAGAGGCCCTTGCTGCCTCGGATCTAAGTTTGGCGTCTTAAGAAGGTTAGAGGTGCTTTGACGAGAAGGGGTAGGTTCAGGCTCTGACAAAGTGGGGAGGACTGAGTATGGTTCAGGGATCATTGAGAGCGAGACCTTTGCAGAGTAAAAGCCTCAGGGGTGTCACGTAGCGTAGGGAGCCGCCCGAAATGGCGAGACCAGAAACCCACCCGAAAACACCAACATGGAAGAACTCCAACGCCCTTAGGAGCACCAGTTTGCTATCCTTCAGACACGCACCTGTTGCGTAAGTACTCTTGGTCAAGATCCACCACACAGGGCCCGAGCAGGACATGGAGCTAGCTTGCCCTGCGATTGCCCTGAGCTTCTTGCCGCCTGCTGCGCAGCCTCCGCGATGGCGGCAACTTGGCTTGGATCAGACCTCAGCGAGAACCGGAACATGCGTCCCAATCCCATTCTTGAAAACTCCGAAGCTGAAAGCTCGAAGAAGTGTTCATCTGTGCCCCACGGGAAACACAGGCAGCCAAAACAATGCATCAGCATCAGCAAAACAAGGTCTACCGATCTTTGCCGATGGGAGCCAAAGCCGAAACGGACGAAACTAAACAAACGCCTCTACGACGCAGAGAACAACAACCCAAAACAAACTTGCCTTGTTCAGCCTTGTTGAGCCCTGAGGCCGAGGTGCTTACAGGTAAAACTCGACAATACTACGTTACGACGAATTCGATATATTCTCCAATACTCCCCCGAGGCCCGAGACTGCGACTCTGCTCCATTCAAGCACGCAGCTGCAGAGGCCGCAGTTTGTGCAGACCTTAATAGCTGAAAGAAGTTGCGGCCGAACATTTTGCGCTCAAATTTGGGTTTCGGTTCGGCTCTCTGCATTAGGCCTATAGGGCCTCAGGTTTCAGACTCTCAGCCCTCACGTAGTGCGAAGCTCTCGTACTAGGCAGGCAACTATACAATGTGGCTGCTGGACTGTCGGAAGGTCTCTGTCAGCACCAAATTAAATTTTGTGCTGATTGGATGAGAAGAGTTCTCCATATGCTTAGGTTAAGGATGTTGCGTGGCCCGGGGGCACGGCTCCTCTGCTAGCTGCGCCAGCATGTACATCTGCGAAGCTGCCGTGCTCTCCTGGGTGCTGGGCCCCTGTTGAAGCGTACTGAGACATGTCGAGACCGAGGCCCCGAAGCCCATCACTCAGCCGAGACGGAGGTGTGATTTTCCCGAAGGCATTGCAAAGGCTATTTCCACTGACTGAGTGGCTAATGCTTGATGACAGGTGAGAGCTCACTGCTTGCCTGGAACCCCTTCTCCCTTCCTCGAATTGTTTTTTGACCATTATTGCCCTGTGCTGATGCCGGAGGCGAGGCCGGTGAGAGGACTGTCGCGTTTTGGGCGCATGCGCTGGGAACATGTTATCTAGATACCTTCTTCGGGCTCAACAGTGGCAACCCCTCTCCTTTCATGCGGCCTCCCAAGAGTGGCAGCATTCTCGGTGGATGCGGCGTCGAGCTGTCGTCGTGTTTTGGATCATCGTATCTCAAAAGTGGAGCGGCATGTTGTCGCCATTCGCGAGTGTCGGTGCCGCTATCCTCGTGCTGGTCTTTGTTTGAGGGTAGTTTAGCGCCCCACGGTTTCCGATTCGTACAAAAACGTGCTTCGCATTGCTTAAAAAACTCACTGCTTAAGACTGCTTATATTGCTTGCCAATTTTGCGGGACAGGCTTGGCAAGTCGGCGCTTTCTGCATCCTGACATGGAAAATTCGAATGGTGATCATGACGGTATGACAATTGACGACGACGAGGATGAAGACGAGGGATGAATCATGATGAAAAGGGATGATGCTGCTCATGACACGGACTTCTCGCTGTCATTTTCGGGCCATCCATTGCCTAGTTCCTCGGTGTCGCGAGTTGCTGGCTTGGTGTCTCTGCATGAGAGGCCTACCGATGTTCATGTATCATCAGGCTTCAATTCGGCTTACACCGACATACGCCCCAAACCTCTTATGATTTCGCTCTCAGCCATCATCTCCATTCGGAGGGGAAGCGGAGGGGGGGGGGGGGGGGCGCATGTCCCCGTCATTCGCAAACGCTCGTGCAGAGCATAAGTTTCCGTTTAGGGATGTTTGGGGTGTGTACGCCTTCACTTCCCATATTCCACGTCCGGGACTTTTCGCAACAGAAACCGAATGAGGCTAGCGTATCGCACGTCGAGCACAGCTCTCCTCCCAGGAGGGCGCGGGGGGTCTGCGAAACCCTACTGGTAGGGTCCAATGGCCTTGCGCAAAATTCCCTGTGATCAGCTACTGTACCTCAAGAAAGATATTGGAAAACCCACATCCTGTTCTTCATAGAAGGAAGAAGCAGTCGAAGCTAGAGATTACAACCAGCCAGGGATGTTCCCCCTTATACTATCTGTCCTTAATAGGGATTATAGTACCCCCTGTTATAATCCCTATTAAGGACTCTGAGAATAAGGGGGGGACATCCTAAATTCAGACTCAGATCTAAACCGAAAAGCTTACGTCAGAAGCAACCAGAATTCAGAAAACAAAGTAGTGCAAGGGAAATGAACATGATCTCAGCAAAAAACCAGCAGCGATAGATAAACACACAAGTTTGGGTTACGACAATGGATGTTTAGGCAGGGCTCAGTGTGTGCTAACACTGCTTCTCAAATTTCAATACCCTGAGACGTCAGGAACTTCCGTGAGACCCTTGCACTTGTCCAGAGTAGGCAGATCAAGGGTTTCGCCTGCGCAGAAAGACTGCGCCCTGCTCTGTTCTGTGAAATCGCAAGCTGAGTGACAACAAACATTCTTATTGGGGAGTAGCCGCGCTTGCACAACTTGAAAAAGACGCGTGCCGAAAGTGCCACGCCTGCCTCACGAAACAGATGGCCCGATTGAAGGGCACAGGTTGCTTGGGCAGAGTCTGTGGCCCTGGTAGGCTCAGATCGACAGGCACAGGTTGATTTAATGGGTTTGGGGCCCTAATCGAAGGGCACAGGTTGCTGACGCAGATGGGTCTGGGGCAGGTAAGGCAGATTGAAAGCGCAGGATGGGGCTTGGGAGGCCAGACTGAAGGGCAGGATCCGGCCCTCCAGGGCCCCAAAACACATCAGCGGTGTAAAAGTGGTGTAAACAACCTGTGCAAGCCTCTTCAGTGCAAACAACCTGTTCCCTTCAATCTGTCTTGCCTCCCAGGGACTCGGACCCCGTAGACATCCCTATCGGTTCCGGTTTAAGTGTTGGGGGCTGCTATCGTAGTGGTAAGCGTCATATGCGTCATCATCTCATCTGACAAGAAACTCAAGATCGGCTACATGACTCACCAATATACTCCCGAACTCGCGTCCGACATGCTCTGATTGCGGTGGGCTTGGCTTTGGGTTCCAGGCTCGACCTTGTTCAAGCGCCCTGTCCACGATGCTTCCTGTTTGCGAAACATGCCCAAAACATGCCTCAGCTTTGAGAACAGGTTGCGTTGTTCCCCCGAAAACCTCTCTGGGAAAGCGCGATATCGGATGGCGTTCTGACGGTAGAGTCCCGGTAGAGGCTGCCAAGAGGAGACAGTCAGAGGAGATGGCGCGACGGATGTCCACAGAGGAGAGGGCGCAGGAGAAGGCGCCAGGAGGTTGACGGAGGAGAGGATGCGGGGAAGTTGATGTGGTCTTTGACAAGGAGGCGCCGGATTGTGATGGTCGTGTGGAAGAGGCGTGGACAAGGGTTGGAACGCGATCTCCGGTCGACCGGGAGGCTGCAGGAGAGCTGCAGACGGGTGGGGGCAGGGGAGCGCGAGACAGGAGGCGTGCGCAAGAAGGGGGGGAGGGGGGGAAGGGAGATATCCGGTTGACACACGCTCGGCATTTAGCCCCCAAGGGTGCCGCCCCGAAGAGCGTCTGTGTGTGAGACTGTCCCTTGGTTTGATGAATCGTACTTAACCTGCACTAGATTACCTCCTAAGCCAGAGACTCGACCGGAACTCTCTAGCTCGCTCGCTTGCTCGGGTCGCAAAGACATGTGCGGCAGGGAAACTGCTGCAGTGCTGCGCACCAGCCTTCATCTTGCTTAGCGATTATTCAGTGATCATAGACATGCGCATAGACTGGGCATGCCACAAGATGTTTGCCTTGCTTTACAATTAAAAACACCATTAAGCGCATCTGCTGTGGGAGAAACATAGCAATGACATGACACGATGGGAAGAGAGAAAAATCGACCTACGCAAGTCGGATTCTGAGAGAAGGCGAAAGAACACAACAAGTCAGCAAGATATGCATATGTCACATGTCGATGAGGTCGTAGGTTAGAGTGAGGTTCAGAGGGGTTCTAGGTGATGCAAAGCAACTCACAGCCGCTGTCACAGCCGTCAGGGCTAAGTAATCTCGCGGGGTGATCTGGGGTGCCAGCGCCGCTTTCAGGAGGAGCCGGCCTTGGCACGAGCGAAGCCAGAAGCGCGGCAAAGGCCAAAAGCTTTCGATGGGAAATATTGGCAAGCGCAACTCACAGCTGCCAAATGCTGACTCGCTCAGGAGGTGGCGCGGCGACAGCGCGTGATGGCTGCACGCTGCCTGTGGTTGGCCTCGGGTTCTCAAAAAGAGTTTGCAAGAGCTGTTTGCCATCGGATCAGACTTAGCGAGGATTAGAACCATCAAGGCCTACAGGCGCGGATCAGTTGAGAGCCGCTGTGCCAAGCATTTCCAGGCATGCACTGTTTTGCATCATGAGCATCAGTTGAGAGCGGTTGGTCCGACATTGCAGTCGTGGCATGAGTTGGCCAGCAGGCACGGTTGGTCCCGCTGCACTGCTGTCGCGGCCAGCAGGCGCATGATGAACATAAGTTGTGTGTGGTTAGTCCCTCGCCTGGCCAATAAGAATCCAATAAGAAAAAGGCCAGAAACCAGCATTCGCGAAACACAAGAGATCATTGCATCTGCACAGGATCTCTTTAGGCGACCGCCTGCCGGCTCCGTCGTACCACTACTTCTTGCAGCCAAAGGGCAGCCCCAGCGAATGTCCAAACCTCAGACACACGCATGTGCTGGACTTCTCTACACTGTTGGAGTACCCCATGCGTCAGGAAAGCGTGAGTACCAAGCCCCTTAATTGCTATATGAGTTGTTCGGCAAGGAGCAGCCCTCAGTTATTCGGTGCTCTACTCTTCGCCCCAGGCCAGCCCGGCACACTAGTTCAAGCGTTGCTAAACTTTGTGGCCCTCAAAGGCATGGGCTGGGCATCGCCAGTGGCCGCACCCAGCGAGTCCAGCTGGGGCAGTGTCGGCATCTGGGCGGGTGTGCGCTCGCACAATGCAGCAGATCAACCGCGCTCTGACCGTGTCTGCAGATCACGAAGGGAGACAAGTTGCAAGAGTCTTGGAAGAGTCTTGGACCGAGTCTTGGAAGCGCCTAAGAAGGCCACAAGTCCCTGAGCTGATGGCAGGAACAGGTGGTGCCGATGGTCCAGGGTCCGGTGGTGCCTGGATGCCGGCCACTGCCTGCTTTGGCGGCTTTACAGTTGAACGTCAGGCGGCCGTTTTCCAGCGGGATTCGAATTTTTGGGCTAATGCCCACCGAAGACCCCCCTCAACCTGCACTGCATCAAGCACCCTGACCCTGGCATCGGTCTATCGACGACATCGATGTGAGCTAGCTGTTGGTTCCGACACGGCGACCACTCGCCTCTAAAGCGCTGAGCTTGCCCGCTGCCATGGCCTGGTGATTCGGGACCCCGAGAAAGTCCTAAAGGTTCCAAGTAAGGACCATTCAATTTCAGGAGATCTTCTTGTGGGGGTGGGCGCGGGGAGGGGCTCTAGGCTTTAGTATCGGAGTGGGTACTTCTAGCAAAATGGTCTTTGAGATGAGTGGTTGCCTCTTCTTCGTCCGGAAGTCGAGCCGGCAAGTCCAAGAATCCTAGAAATGGAAGAAATGGAAGTCGAGACTCCCCAAATATTCGCAGATGCGGCAGAAGAATGATCGATCGAACCCTTCCCGAGTCCCTCGGCCTGGATTCTTGCTTGCAGCTCCTGCTCGGATTGACTGCCTGCTGCTGGACACGTGCCCGGCAACAAGGCGGATGCCTGAACACCGGAGAGACAAATCTGAAACACTCAAGTCCCAGATTTCAGCACCGATTCCTTTGAGTTGACACTGCGTGCAAGCGCGACCAGCTTTGCTTCCGATGTCTTGTTCGTGCACATGTGCGAGCGAGCCAGTCAATTATCTATGCCATGCAATGAGGAGTTCCTGTATAACGACGAGGTACTTGTCACCCGCGCACGTGCTGGACAGATGCAGACTACCTCACGCCAGCTTCTTGTCCTAGCCGCCCAGTCTCCGGATTTGTCGGGAGAATTTAATTCTAAACAGGAAGAATGAAAAAAAACACACACACACACACACACACAAAAGCAGAGGAGAAGCTAGTCGCCGTGGTGCGCAGTCACAAGCACACAACAAAAAACCAAACCGTCCGTTGCGAATGCTGCAACTCACGCGCGAGCTTCAAGCTGTTTGCCCTTAGCCTTTGAGCAAACTCCTGAAAAGGGCGTGAGAATTTTACAGTAGGATGAGAGTATTGTCATACTAGACTATTAGAATAAGAAGATTTAAGATAGCATTATTCGAATTTCTATCTTGGATCCTTGGATCCCATTCGCCTTGGGAGTGTGCTCCGTGAGCCCGCGCAGCGCAGGGCCTCGGAGACAGAATAAGTCTGTGCGCGGGACCTGACCCGATTACTTGAGGGCATCCCGTGTTGGAGGTTTTTGAGGTTTGTTTGTGGAAATTCTGGAGGGACGCCGATCCTCTTACACCTCAATCTCGAACACATCCTGAGAACCCAGGGTCGGGATTTTTTTCAATTGCAAGCTTCACAATCTAAGCCAACAATGGGATGAACGGCACTACCAACCCATACAACCCAGTGCGTGCAAGGCTTTCGTCTTCCCAATTGGGAAACCAAGGCGCAGCAGTAGGGATGGCAACTTGGCAAAGGCCATCAAGAAACAGAGAGGTCTCACACGGCTCTGGGAAGCCCCACGCAAGGAGGGTAAACTCCCGCCTATTGAAAGACTCGGCAGGCCTGGCAAGCCTGGCAGGCCTGGCCATGGGATGTTGCAAATCTGCGGTCATGTTGGCAGCTTCGTGTTTGGGCTGTTGGGAAGGTGTCCAGCGCATTCCAGTTTTGAAGCTTAAAGCTTAAAGCTTAAAGTGAGGTTGGGCTGCAAGGACAGGAACCGGAGATGCCCGTGCCTGGACTGAGATACCCGGCTGTGGCGAAACAGAGGCTTGCGCGAAAGTATGGCCCCACAAGGCAAATAGGAAATGTTGGGAATGTGCCGTTGCACACTTCCTTCACCTACGAACTAGGACAACCATGAAATCAGAGGTTTGCTTTCAGCCTGATGCTGAAGGCGAGAAACAAAACCCTGAGAGCTTCAAAACCCGAAACCCGAAACCCGAAACCCGAAACCGACAGCTTCCTGCAGCGGCCGAAAGATCGCTCTGATGTGGTTGTTCGGCCACCAAAGCCGCACCTCCAGCAACTGAAAACTGTCGAAGGTTACAGTGTCCGGAAGAGAACGTGCAAACATGGTCTGCTTGAAACACCTTGTGCAAGTATCACATACATACATAAAAAACAATGTAGTATATTACGGTTCAGAATAATGAATTGTGTCTACATATGATGCACTGTAGAAAGTGCTTCAAGCAAACGCCAAATCGCTTCAGATGACACCAGTTAAACAGACTCAATCAAAGCAACTGAAAGCATGGCACCGCGCTTTCCGGGGTCCACGGAGCTGAGCGTAGCTTTTGATCTATGTTCTTTTGTTTGCTTGTGTCTTTGACTATTTGCAAACTGTAAACATGTGCATTCAACTTGCAGTATACGCCCAGGAACAAGACGCTAGCTAGGGAACCGCTGCAGCGGGAGCATGACACCAAAGACTACAATACTGCTTCGATTGCAGTACATCTGTCTATTTGAAGGCTTGCTCTTGGAATTGCCAGTTTCAAGCCGATAGCATTAACTTCTTACACTTTCTGCATCAGCCCATTTTGCTTGCCATTCGCGATACGCAAGTGCCCCCTGAGGCGGTTGCGGTTCTCAGACAGCTTGCATCATCGCCATGCGCATGGATGTTGGTGCTTGGACGTCTTACATATCGTGGTGCTCACTTTCAAATACCCGCAAAGTGGAAAAACAACTGCTTCAGAGGCATTAGCTCACAAACCGTGGTTTGATGATCGTGGTTCGGTATATAAGCAGGCAGGTTGAGTTACACAAACGCCCTGAATGCTCAAGTTATGATTTGTAGTACAACACCTAAACTGACAAGCCTCGTTTTCAGAATGGCTTAAATCCTTTGGTCATTGGGAAGCTTTTCGGGATTTCTTTTCTCCACTTTCTTTTTTTTGGGGGGGCGGGGGGAGAGTAGCTGTTTTTACGTCTTCATTGCAGACAAGAATACCCCCTACTCTGACGCTTCAAGCGCCCTGGAATCCCTGGAGCCAGGGGAGCCTACACGTTTGTTTTGGGGCTTAGGGTTGCATGTCAGACCGTTCGGTTCGTAAGCTGAGCATGAAAGGATCCAGCTCTATAGGGGAACATCAAACAGCAAAAATCTAGTCTGTAATGGTAACAAAAGCCCATCTCCCTCTCCAGGCGAGGCACCTGGCAGAGTCGGTGCAGGGGGCGGAAACTGGACGGAGCCTTGCCCACTCTCAGCATCTGTGTAAGAGCGTCAAGCAAGTTCTAGCTGCGGCTTCTGCTAAAGAGATACCGCCAGATTTCATTTCGGTAGCACAGCTTCGAGCCGCATTACAAAGAGCAGCTTGAATCTTGAAATAGTCCCCAAAGGAAAGTTCAAGGCAAACGCGCAAAACAAAGATGATCAACCGGTACATTCGAAGCCTTCAAGGTTCTTGGACATACCATAGCTGGTCAGCGTTTGCATCGCGGACAAACGCTCCGATTCTTGGCACAGTCTTGAATCACACCGCGCACGGCTTGGGGGCAAACACTGTTCTGCCCCTCGCCTGGATGTTGGGATGCCGAGCCCAGGCCATTCGTCGAGGCCTCAGCAGCTCACAGGGATCCAGGGTATTTTATGACTGAACTTGTAGGATCTTGTAGGTTGGCTCGGGGTCCCTCACCCGATACAATGCTCGCTTGCGGGTTTGGGCAAACGTCGGGTAAACCCTCCTCCACACGCTCTCTTCTGCTCCTTCTCCTGCCTGGCATCTGGGAGGAGGGTGTTCCAAAGTGGATGTCAAAGAGTGCAACCGTTGGGCTGCATTGCTTGAGGGGTCGAGAGTCTTGGTAGCAGGTGTAGGGGACAGGACAAAGAAGGGACAGCTGCAAAACCGGCAGAATGACATCTTCAAGGGATCTCACTGCCGGCCGGGAAGGGGCCCGAAGTGCAGGGATGCCTAAACCAGCTGAATAGCAAGTCCGTCCTCACAACACGATTTCGGACACTAAGTCACTAAGCCCAAGCGGGTCTCTGTCTCGGTCCCGGCCCCCGCGCACAACCGCCCACGGTCCAGAGTCTTCTTCTTCTGTGCATTAGCGGCACGCATCACCCCCAGAAAGGCGGTGTGTCTCTCTCTCTCTCTCTCTCTTCTTCCACACCTTCTTCTTCTCAGAGTGCTTGGGGCACGAATCCTCCGTGCAGCCGCGAGCCCTTGGCTCGCGGTGTCCTTGTCCGGTACTGAGGAGTCGTGAGTTGGCGCTCTCTTGCTCTCTCTCTCTCTCTCTCTCTCTCTCTCTCGGCTTGTCTTTCTTCTTTCTTTTCTTTCCTTTTTTCCCGAATGCTCCGCAGAAGGGTTCCCGTTTTAAAGTTGGTCTGGGAGGTTACCCAACGTCGTTGCGTTGTGTCCGCAAAGCGTCCGCAAAGCGTTCGCAAGCGTCCGCGAGTGGCGTAACGCGTGCTGTTAAGGGGGAAGTCCACAGGACGCGCGCCGACGCGGCGTTCCGTGGTGTTCCGAATCCGTCAAGCTAAGGGGGAATTCCACAGGACGCTCGCCGACGCGGCGTTCCGCAGCGTTCCGAATCCGTCAAGCTAAGGGGAACTCCACAGGACGCGCGCCGACGCGGCGCTCCGTCGCGTTCGAAATCCGTCAAGCTAAGGGGGAATTCCACAGGGCGCTCGCCGACGCGGCGTTCCGCAGCGTTCCGAATCCGTCAAGCTAAGGGGAACTCCACAGGACGCGCGCCGACGCGGCGCTCCGTCGCGTTCGAAATCCGTCAAGCTAAGGGGGAATTCCACAGGGCGCGCGCCGTCGCGGCGTTCCGCAGCGTTCCGAATCCGTCAAGCTAAGGGGAAATCCACAGGACGCGCGCCGACGCGGCGTTCCGTAGCGTTCCGAATCCGTCAAAGCTAAGGGGGAACTCCATGGAACTCCACAGGGCGCGCTTCCACGTGGCGTTCCGCGGCGTTCCGAATGCATCAAGCTAAGGGGGAACTCTCGCCCGTGGCGTTCCACGTGGCGTTCCGCGGGGTTCGGGGCGTTCCACGTGGCGGTGGTCCCGTGTTGGTGGTCCCGTGGTGGTGGTCCCGTGGTGGTGGTCCCGTGGTGGTGGTCCCGTGGTGGTGGTCCCGTGGTGGTGGTCCCGTGGTGGTGGTCTCATGGTGGTGGTCCCGTGGTGGTGGTCCCGTGGTGGTGGTCCCGTGGTGGTGTGGTCTCGTGGTGGTGGTCCCGTGGTCGTGGTCCCGTGGTGGTGGTCCCGTGGTGGTGGTCCCGTGGTGGTGGTGGTCCCGTGGTGGTGTGGTCCCGTGGTGGTGGTCCCGTCGTGGTCCGTGGTGCCGTGGTGGTGGTCCCATGGTGGTGGTCCGTGGTGGTGGTCCGTGGTGGTGGTCCCGTGGCGGTGGTCCCGTGGTGGTGGTTCCGTGGTGGTGGTTCCGTGGTGTGGTCCTGTGGTGTGGGGTGTCCCGTGGTGGTGGTCCCGTGTGTGTGGTCTCGTGGTGGTGGTCAAGCCCGTGGTGGTGTGGTCCCGGTGGTGGTGGTCCGTCAGTGGTGGTGTGGTGGTGGTCCGTGGTGGTGTCCGTGGTGGTGGCCCGTGGCGGTGGTCCCGTGGGTGGTTCCGTGGTCCCTGTGGTGGTGGTCCCGTGGTGGTGGTCTCATGGTGGTGGTCCTGTGGTGGTGGTCCCGTGGTGGTGGTCGTGGTGGTGGTCCCAGGTCGTGGTCCGTGGTGGTGGTCCCGTGGTGGTGGTTCCGTGGTGTGGTCCCGTGGTGGTGGTCCCGTGGTGGTCGTCCGTGGTGGTGGTCCGTGGTGGTGGTCCGTGGTGGTGGTCCGTCCGCCCGCCGCCGACGTCTCGTTTTTTTGCGTTATATTTACGTTATAGGTGACTGCTTTCTGCATTCGGGTTCGTGGATCCTATCAGGTTTCTATACAACCTTGCAAGGCCGATATAAAAATGTAAAATATCCGGCGGAAGTTAAGGTTTGGATTAGGTCTAGGAGGCGACCCTGGGGATGCCCAAAAGAAATGATCGAAAGCCAAACCTAAGGCGCAAAAGATGCCACCGGAGGCACGCTGGCCGAACTCGTGGATGGCATGTTAGGCGGACTTGGCATTGTGGAAGGGGCAGATGCTGCCTCGGCGGAACAAAGGGTTTGCAGGCGTGCGTTAGGCACAGGACCACTGCTGAGTCCAGAACCATGCATGCGGCTCCTAAGGCGTCAAGGCTCGCCTGGAGGATGAATCTCACACACGCAGTGTACAGTATACCAGTATACCACAGAGAAAGATCATGGAAGTGACATGAAGTGACCGTTCTGGACCTTGGACAGCGGATCTCAACGGCAAACCCTCATAGGGGGTAAGCTCATGGCGGCCAACGACGGCTTTGTTACAGGAGGCGGTGCCGCTGCCAGGACTGCAGGAAGGCAACATGAAAGACATGATGAGCATGCGGGGGGCAGGTTTCATCATGAAGTATCCGAACACATATTTAAAGAAAGGTGTGACCAAGCTCTTGAGCTACTTGCACGTCCAATTTCAAACAAAGAACCCGCTGCTCCCCGAAACCTCAAAAATGTCACGCCCTTAGCCTTCAACACTTGCCATCATGTGGAGTGGTCTTCGAGTCATTAGTCTCTGAAATTTGTATAAAACATGTAAAGGCAACTGCCTGGAGCTTTAGGCTGTGCTGGAGCACTGGTGCCGCCTGCAGTGCCTCGCAATTCAGGCTTTGTACAACTTAAGAATACCTTTAAGACTTAGGGATTTTGCATTGACTCGATGATAGTGTTCGGGCTGAGCTGGGGAGCTTATTGAATCGTCACAGCACCTGGCGACCACTTCAATGTAAGCCATGGCAGCTGATACTCTGCAAGGCATGTTCGGTGCACATCGCTGAAGGAGACAACGGCAAAGCTACAGGCACGTCATAGATTGTGACCCTGGTGATTTTGCACATGCCATTTCTTGCTGCAATGCCCGACAAGTGTGGGAAGCTCGGTATTGTGCACGCACACATTCGCGAAGAGTGTATTTGTATGCTCACTGCCACCAAGCTTTCGCATTTGCGAGTACGAAAACAGAGTGCACAGCGATGTCTTCGACACACGCGAAGTCCGATTTCCAAGCCCTTGCTTTTCGAACGAGTTTGTCTCAGAGCTGTGAAAGCATGACGACTCCAGAAAAGGACAACCGAACTATGGAACGGTTTCCTGTCTTTGCTCATGGCTCGTGACTTTGAGCTGTTTCCATTGCGGCCAGAAAGCCTGAATCTAATCAAAAATCTAATTTAAGTCATAAAGGGCACACAAAACCCCCAGTCAGACCACTGTACGTAGCAGGTTGGGCGTTTATATACTACTCATCTGATTAGGGTATGTATGTGATATGCTAGCTGCTAGCTGGACCGGTCAAAGCTCTCGCTCAGATCCATTCCAGCAATCTTCTGTCGGTCCCCAGAAGCAGTGATCCAAACAAACACGCTGCTGCATAGGGAGAAGCCGCAAGGGGAATATGGTGGGGGCTTTGCTGCCCAGCGTATCAGTTCACAGTGGAATTTGGCTAAAGTCGCTCATTATGACCCTGAGGGCGGGGGGGGGGGGCCTCTTTTGGGTTTGCTTCTGCATTTGCTGCATTCGGAGTGGCGCATAGTGGCGCAACCGATCCGAACTCGTCACAGTCCGTTGTTTGTTTTGCGAAGATACGGAGGCCATGCTGAGTCGCGCATTCAATCCCCGCCAACAGTGGCGCATTGTGACATCGAACTCAAGACGGTGCCCTGTTCTTTGTTGTTGCGAAGACACGAAGGCCGCTATGACATACGGGAGCAAGCAATTTCCCAAAATGAACAACATGACAAGAGCACTTGAAGCGTGCAGAAAACACCGTGTGTGCAGTGTCATCAGTTTCTCGGCAGCGACCCGACAGTTGTTACCAAAAGGAACAGAATGGGGGGGGGGATGTCCTTGCAACCAGATGCTATCATGGGTTGCCCTTGCGCGTCAACAAACGATTGCGATCATGCGGCCGTTGCAAGTGTTATTTGTCATTTGTCTAGCACTTTTGCTTTTTACTAGCTGATGTTAACCGATTTTTGCCCAGGCAATATGCGAGACCGCCAAGATGCACCAAAGAAGGCAGAGAATGATGGTATTTGACGGTAGCAAGGAGGTTCTGGGAACACACCTCAAAGTTGGGTTTTTGAGTTGCACTCATTCGAGCGTCAGCTTCGATCCCGATCGCACAAGCAGCCACTTTGACTGATACCACAGTTTGATGCGAAGACTTTCCACGGCTAATTCCTTTACGTACGACGTAGAACGGCGTCGATGCTCGCACTTTGGCGGAAACGCCTGTAAACTTAGTGATGGTCTTCGAAATTTTGTGGAAGGCAAAAGCACGCGCTCCAAGGACTCCAAGGTGCCTGCCCGAATTTAGCAAGCGTTAAAATTACCGAGCAAAAAATCGGAGAAAAACAGAAGCCCGCAAGCATCTCAATCCCCTAAGACACGAAACCACAAAGCAAATGACATCACGACTCGTTGCTGATCACCGCTGCCTCCAAGCATCGACATGGTGACTGAGTCGATGGCGGCCTGGTGGTCAAGGAACTCGGACTGAGGACTTTGGGGGTTGGGGAGTTGAATTCCGTCTGTCCACTTGTTAGGGATTAGCTGCCGGTTTTCCGACTGCTTGGCAGCTGCGCAAGCGATTTTGTACTCCCACAATCTCCCACACCGTATAGAACTGTGCTTTGAATCATTACACATTGTTTGCTTAACGCTGCTGAACGAATCGTAAGTAGACCTTCTGCTTGAGAACCGCATGCCAAGGTGAGAGTGAGAGAGTGAGAGGGAAAGAAGATCTTTTTTCTTGACCTTCGCCTTCGATGCTACGACTTACATCTTTATCCGTCATGTTCACTGATTTTGTCGTGGAGAAAACTAAGAGAGAAACATGACAAAACAAAATAGGTTGAAGCGGAGGAGGAGGGAGGAAGAGATGGAGGGAGATCGTCCATGCAAGGGTTTGTTTTGGGTTTAAGCCGACAAACATTTGGAGGAAGGAAACATCTAGCAAGATATGGGCAAGAGAATGAAACAAGGAGTGAGAGCGAGGAGACAAACGCACGCACGCACGCACGCGTTCGCATTTGCGCCCGCTAACCCCTCTCGCCGTCCGCGGCGTGTCGGTGCGCTGGCGCGTGGGAGGCTTTCGCATTTTTGTCCGCGAGCGGCCACCCTCTGCGTGTTCCCGGCGTGTCGCGACGCTGGCGCGACGGAGGTGATTTCGTGAAGCTTCTTCGTTGTCATTGACGCATGGATGGATGTCGTCATTGATGTCGCAAAGGATGGCGTGTGCATGGATGCCGGCAAGGATGTAGTGATGTCTTAAAAACTGCTCTAAATGCTTTCGGGACAACAACACTCTAGTCTCCCGTCGAATGGAGCAAAAGGGTTCCATATACTCCATATATGTACATGGGACATAGTCTGGCTGCAAGGTGCTCACAGCTCGGAGGCATGGATCCCCTCTCGGGCAAATTTCAGCTTAGACATGCTTGTGCCTCACGGCCTGTATTTTCAACCTGCGGCGAGACCGACAGAAGGCTACAGATTTGTATGTCTAGCGGACACAGCGGCACGCACTACAGCGGCACTTCAGACCCGAACCCTCTAGGTAACCTTCAAGCACAACATGCAGACATAAACATGGAGAGTGGTCTGGCCGTGACCCGGCCTGCGCAGCCGCCCGCAGCTTGGCCAAGGCGTCTGGGGCATCGAAGCTGTGACCTGACCGTTTGGCTTTGGGGCTAGGTTGGTGGTACAGTCCGGCACGGTAGCTTTTAGGATCTTTGGATCATGTTGCGCAGGTTTAGGCCTGAAATTCAAGGGGCAGGGGTGGAGGGGGTCATGCTGGGGCGAGAACTTTCTGGGACCTTGCAGGCAAAAACGCAGGCACGCACGCACGCACCCACGCACCCACGCACCCACGCACCCACCCACCCACCCACCCACCCACCCACCCACCCACCCACCCACCCACCCCCACACCACACATCACCACACACACACACACACACACACCCACACACCCACACACCCGCCCATCGCCACCCACCCACGCACGCCGCCGCACGCACCCCCGCACACACACACACACACACAACACACACACCACACACACACACACACACACACACACACACACACGTATGCACACAGACAAAGACACAGAGACACAGACACACAGAGACACAGTGACACAGACAAACACACACACACACACACATACATAGAGACACAGAGACACACACATGCACACACACACACACATTCACACAGACACAGAGACACAGAGACACAGAGAGACAGACACACAGACACACACAGACACACAC
>CAJNDS010000442.1:0-140220 GCA_905221605.1 Symbiodinium natans
TAATGTCGGCGATTAAACCAAAATCAAGTGTCCTACTCGAAGGGTTCAATCCAGATTTCTATTCCAATACCGTCAAATTGGTCCATTTCGTATTTCGTGGGACCGAGATTCGAAAAATAGATATCCCTCAAGATAATCAATATCTGAGCAGTCAAATCGAATCTGGGAGTATCTGTTCCCATGAAAAGTAGGACGTATTGCACTTTCTCCCCTTTCAACTTCTCCTCACACATCTTCACCAGTTCGCTGGGCGGGATGTCTTGATCACCGATGCCTGGAACATCTAGGATTTTGACTTCAGGGCCACCGAGCTGACGCTCGTGGCGGGCACAAACGTTCGGAGCTTGCCTGATCCAGAAAGTTGCGTTGGGTTCAGGCAACTGCATGTGGGCTTGTCAGTCACTGCCCTCAATCGCAAGTTATCGCTTGGATTCATAGGCTTTCGTCTTCTCGGCGTCGCCAGCTCTGGCCGGAAGCAGGTTGGGGCATCGCATGAGCCCGTCCACGCTCTAAGCCGGCGCTGCCATGGCGGCAAAAATTGTGACTTAATCATTGCTGCAAGATAACTTGTTGCATCAGCTGCAAGCACTCAGGTGCAAAGTGCAACAGACAATGAACGCAATTTGTAGCAATGGACCGATGCCGTTGCGGAGTCTTCCTCACTAGTCCTTCAGCTCCCACCAGCACTATCATCCATGACGCCTCCATAGACATCGTCAGAATCACAGCTGCGGGGTCAACCTGGGCCGGATGGATCGCCTCATTGTATGATCGGATCACCTCATCGATCTGATGAAGGCCTGCTTTGCCAGGCCATCCGTGGACAATCCTTGCTGCAAGGGCCCAAAGCAAAATCATGCAGGTGCAACTCCAGATTCCAGCAGCTCAAAAAACTTGTTGACGCACAACTTGCCGCATGCAAGATGGCATGTAATGTAAAGGGACAGAGAGGCCCGGCAATTGATTTTCAATTCGCGCCACACGAAATATTTTTACGACGCCCGGAAGATTTGGCTTAGAAGAGGATCCCACCGGGCACCCCCACCCCGGAAAACGTGGCTTTATGGTAGAGGGAGCCCCTGCTAAACAGGGTCCAACATTATCAGGCAGGGCGGCAGTCGCGCAAGGTCAAGCTCCGTGGGCCCCACCGGGAGGGATTGCTGAAAATTTATCAGCATAATTTCGTCCTTCTTCATGAGAATGTTGCTGCCTGCCGGATCACCATGCAGCACCGACATCGGACGGCCACAGAGCCACTTGGATACCTTAGCTTCTGTGGCAATCCACATCGACCTAGCTTGCATGCAGTTGCCCAAGACAACACCCCACACTGCCTTCAAGCATCGGCTGCTGTGACAGGAGGGCGACAAAATTCACAAACAATGTCAACTATGTTGACGTTGCCAACGTCCACCGTCCCATGTTCATCGACATCCTGCAGCAGCAGCGTCATTGCAGTCGCTGCCTCAGGAAAACCGACGCACGCGCATGCAGAAAAATCGTACCAGCCAAGCAGCTCCGCCAGCACTGTCAGCTCCGCTGTTTGCTAAATCTCCAAATGCATGCCATGATGCAGCTTGCTCTACCGGCGGATTGCCCAGCTTTCTCCAGGTAGAGTCGTATGTAGCGAGAGCCTCCTTCACGAAGAACTCCCTAGTGAAGAGGGAGTTGTCCCCATAAGAAAGCCCTTCTAGGTGGAACTTCGCCAACAAGGCTGCAGCCCTTGACAGGGTTTGGACTGGCATTCCAGTGATCAACTCATCTAGACAGCTTGCCTGTATGGGTCTCCAACCATCAGCGCTGGGATCTTCGATCAAAACGAGGTCCAAGTCCGCATGATAACAGGTGGGGACTATCCGCTTTTCCTGGAGTTGCTGGCCATGTGGACTGGAATAAAAAGATACTTCGCAATTGTGGCGGGCATGCTCATCTGCCTTGCCATTGGGACCAGTCGGAGGCAGAGTCTTGGCAACAAGGAATATGCTTGGCTGTCCAGGAATGCGCACAGAAAGGCTCCATGAATTCACACCAGGGTAGGGCTGAACTGTCATCGCTGCCGCTGCATCACAACCTTGCAGGTTCAATATCCTGCAGATGTCTTCAATGCGAAATGGGAATGCCGTGGCCCAACCATGAGAGCTCATCGATATCCCTGCCGCTGGTACAACTACATGCATACCATGGCACATGCAACTAGACCACGGCTGCAAGTGTGTTACAAGGTGGAACTCTCTGGATGCTTTAGAACTCATGTTGACGCCGGAGCAGGTGAGTTTCTCGAGAAAGAGCGTTCAGACAAATGCACGTTTACGAACAAAACCATTCTAGTCAAAACACTTGGGATTGGGTGCAACACCACAAGCAGCAAGATCAGGAGTCGATGTGGCGTGTTTTTGGCTTGCAGCCTGGATCACGACTTCGCCTAAAAGGCGATAACAGCAATGCCACAGTGATTCATGTGGATGAGAGTGCTGCTGTCTGCAGAAAATGAGCTGAAGTCGCTGCGAAAGTCTCATCTCCCACCCATGCAGCGCATTGGCTAGTTCCAACCAGTACACACATCATCAGGGCAAGGCGGAAGGCACTTTGCCTTCCGCAAGTAAGCTGCCGATGAGCTGCATGCACTCATCTGCAAAATGCCACAGCATCCATGAACAAGCCGTAACCTGTCCTCGTAGCTCGGGCTCGGATTTCTTGCGCTCAGGCGAATAGAACTCAGATCCACACCGCACAATCTTCCAGGATGCTTCCATACATATCGTCAGTACGACTCCTTCACGGTCCACATGAGCTGGACGAATTGCCTCGTTATACGCCTGCATCACTTCATCCAGGCGCTTTGCCAAAGCTTTGCAAGGAAAACATCCGACAATCCTGAGGTGCAACATTAAACCTCCAGTGTGATGCGCACACATAACCCACAGACGACGTGCATGCCTGCCAAGTGGCAATTTCGAAAGGTCGACTTCCATCGGCCCTGATGGTGTGGTGCGCTCAAAATCTATGAACATGGTCGCCTCTCCCTTGATGAACACGTTGCCCGCATGTAAGTCGCCGTGAAGAACAGACATAGGCCGACTGCAAAGCCACTTGGGCACCTTGGTTGGCCGCTGCTACCGTTGTGTGAGCCATGCTGTTAGCAAGGTGTGGAACATTCTGCAATGAGCATGCACCAAGTTGGATGGCATCATTCCCACGTGCGCATTGCCGCCCGGCGACGGCCGCCATGAACGCAGAATGACAGAATGCGCTCACGACGTCGACTACCGTCCCGGGGTCCAGCACTTCATCTTCAGCTACATCTTGCAAAAGCAGCCCCATTGCAGTTTCTGCCTTGGCGCAACGTGCACAGCAAACAAAGAGCACTTTGCAACTCCTGTAGAATAAGGTCTTGCATCGTTGTTACACATTTATAAGAAAAAGACACAAAGCGCTACACACCCTTTGCCTGTACTACCTTCCACACGTGCACAATCCAGCACTGAAATTGCTGAACACTGCCGTGGCGCGGCCTCTCTTGGTGGTATGCTGCCAAAAAAAATCCAGCGGTATCGGTATCTAGAAAGGACTTGGTCCACAAAGTACTTTTGAACAGGCAAGGATGTGCCTCCACAAAGAAGACCTCGGAGATGAAACTTGCCTAACCCTGCCGCCGCATGGGACACGAACTCAACTGGCATTCCACGATTCGGATCAATCTTCTCATCAAGAGGCATCCAGGCATCAACGCAGAGATCCTCCAGCAAAATCAAATCCGCATCTGCATGATAGCATGTGGGAATTATACGATGTTCTTGCAAGTCATGAGCATGCTCCGACGAATAAAAGAAGACCTCGTTTGAGTGGCTGCTAGTTTTTGCGAGCAGCCTCATACTTGGCTGTCCAAACACTTCTACAGACAATTGCCACACTTCTGCTGTGGAAGATCCGTGTAAGACTCTCTTTGCGCGCACATCACCACAATCCAGGTTCAAGATCCTGCAAACCCGTTCTGCACTGCAGGGAAACTCTTCCAGTTGATTCTGTGATTGTTCCATAGTCCGTCCATTGGCACGGCTGCAGATCCTATGTAGGCCTTGTTTATGAGCCAGCTGGTCGGCTGCGGCACTGCTAGCATCGCGACACCATTAATGTTGCATCCTGACTAGTGTGGACCCCATCAATAATGAAAAGTTTTCAAAAAATGATTCAGGGGACAAAGATTCGGCTGCCCCCCCACTATAATGCAAAGTTTTTCGGGCATGGGTTTCGGAAGAGAGAAAAAAAGCTTACCTGAGCTGAGCTCATCTGAGCTTGCCTGAGCTAAACCTTGAGGCCTGAGGTTGTCGGGCCCTGGAATCTTCAGTCTCCAGGCCAGTTCTGGTAAGTCCTACACCACGCAACCTAAAGGCTACTGAGCGAAGCAGGGGTGCGATGATGCCTAAGGGGGGGAACACCAACAGCTAGCTAGCACTCGCACTCCTTTTGTTTCGGCTTGCCGGAAGTGTCTGTCAGCTGCTTCTGAATCCGATCGGCCTTTGGCCGAGGATGTCCCAAAAGTGAAAGCTGAAGCTTGCTGACAGTCACAATGCCCGTTTCTTAGCGGAAACAGGTGAAGGAAGCAAAAGCGGAAAAAGCTGTGGCCGTAGTGACTTGCAAGCTTTAGAGAAAGAGCACCCCTCATCGTGATGCAGAGCTGCCTTTGGCGAAGTTTAGCTCCTGTACTTGCATCAACTGCAAAGGAATAAGGCGTGGGTGGGTGGGTGAAAATGAAAGCGGCAAAGCATTGGAGCTCTGCATGTGTTGCGTGGTGCGCTTGCTTGAACCGCGGCGATGGGAGAGGACATTACCCAAAACAACCCTGAGTGAACACAGGAACCGTTCTGGTAAGTCCTACACCACGCAACCTAAAGGCTACTGAGCGAAGCAGGGGTGCGATGATGCCTAAGGGGGGGAACACCAACAGCTAGCTAGCACTCGCACTCCTTTTGTTTCGGCTTGCCGGAAGTGTCTGTCAGCTGCTTCTGAATCCGATCGGCCTTTGGCCGAGGATGTCCCAAAAGTGAAAGCTGAAGCTTGCTGACAGTCACAATGCCCGAGTGAGTAACTGGCAAATTACCCAGGAAAGAAAGTGAGGCGACGGCGATGCTATCTGCGAACATGAGAGCCCCTATTGGACGGGCCTACCATGTGTACAGCTGGGATCTGCCACAGCAGACGCTTGTCTGCGGGAAAAGAGAAACACCGAATTGCATCTGCCAGAACTCATGAAGAGAAATTCGAAAGCGGTTCTCAGCCTTGAACTGAGGCGGGAGAGCTGCCGTGCAATCCCATCGTGAAAGCAGGTCGGCCTCGACATTCTTTTCATCGGCCAGGTGGCTGCAATCCAAAGCGATGCCGGTGATCGAGCTCCACATAAACAGCTTCCGCACAAAAAGATTAAGTGGAACTTTGGAGGTGTGCAGTTTGTTACACACAGATTCGGCTCCACTATTATCACTTAAAGCAGGAGGTTTCAAGCCCAAGCGGCTACCACCCATATGCTTCCAAAAGCACAAAAGAACAAAGCACTGAGCCAGCGTTTCGTAGGAGGATATGTCCAGGTTCGCGTCAGCTTGCATGGGTCAGGTGGCCATTTGGGAAGCGCAGCCAACCACCAATGCCGCAAGTGGAAGCTTTGCCGAACGCATCTGCGGCAGATTCCACCACCGGTGCCAATTGTGGGAGGCGAAGTGGGCGTGGGCGCCATTCCACTGAGCTGACGTACTCGAAAAACTGGAGAGTTTCTTTGCTCATCTCGGAGATGCGTCTGCGCGAGGAGGAGGGATCGGAGACACGCATCCAAATCCGTTTTGTGCTCACCGGCACCCGCAGGAGGTCCTCGAGGCAGTGAAGATCCACACGGCACGCTGAGAGAAGCTTAGAACCTTCTCTTATTTGAGTGCCTGGGGGGCTAGAATCAAAGTTCCAGCTTGCATCCAGGCGGCGCTTGACTCCTGCACAGTAAGTGGGAGTGATGCTGACATTGGTGCCCAGCGGACGATGCAAATCGTCATACAGTGAAGAAAAAGCCACGGGCCCATCGCAGGGAAGCCGTGCAGTCTCCACTGTAGAAGGCCCAGCAGCTTGTCCAATTGTTTCTTGGAGACCAAGCGGCGGCGCAAACAATCTTGCACCAAGCCAAGCAGCTTGAGGCGCTTGTTTTCGGGTAAAGCGAAGCAGCCACACCCAAAATTTAGCTGCCATCCGATCCACGTTATCGTGGGCCCAAGCTGTAATTTGCGCCAGCTAAGTGGTCAAGCGAAATTTGCGGCGCCTCACTGCCCAAGAGTTTGGAGGTCCAAGAGCTCCGGCGTCGCTCACACAGCGCTTTGCAGAGGTGGTGGCCCCGCTCTTTGGTCATGAGGAGCAACTGACAACAGCTGGGTCCAGCCCATCAGGGCCGAGCTCAACCACGCCTCCTTTTTGCTCCCTGGAATCCGCCTTGCAGTGCATGAGCAAGAAGCCTCGCAACGCTCCCCCCTTCGGGGCACAAGACGGGGGCGGGAGCTTTTCCATCCCGGGTTGGTCATATGGGCCCCAGTACCAGGACGATGCTCTCAAAGACCTTCGGCAGGAATGGCAACGATGGTGCCTGGAGAATCATTTGCCTGAGCGCCTAGCCCAGCGTGTTCGCGAACAGCGGGAATCTCCTCTTTTCACAACCGAGGAGACACAGTGGTTGCAGAACTCCTTCAGTCGCTTTTTGGCATCAGCTTCTCCGTCAAACAGTTCCAAGTTGCCCCCGGTCAACCCTACTGCCTCTCCGCCTTGGAGCAGCTCAGCAAGCTGCTGGAGGATCGCGACACCGCAAGCGCAAAAGGACAGGACCAACGCCGCGGAAAGCGGGAGCACCTTGGCGTTCTGCAAAAGCAGGAAGTCGTCGACGTACAGGAGAAGAACGTGGGGTAGCCAAATAAGTAGGCGCAGGCACCGTGTGAGGAACGTGCCCACACGGGCGAACCAGTGGGATGAGAAGCTGGCCCCGAGGGGGCAAACACTGCAAAAAAGCAGGCGCTCTTGTTGGCGGAGGCCTAGTAGACCTCTGTCTGCTTTGCTTCTCTTACCCGGGAGGTTTTATGAGCTCCTTTTGCGCGCAGGGAAAAGCCTGCCACCTCCTCTTCATCTTCTCGCAGTGGAAAAGTGGACTGGACGTCCTGCAGCATCGGCAAGCTGAATTGTTCCGGAACGAAGCAGTTCTGGTTTGTGTTGCAGATACTGTCAAGCGGGGAGCTCTGCCTGGAGCTTCGCCAACGTTGACCTTGCCGACGGCCACGTGGTCCGTTCCCCAGCGGGAGAAAAAGCTGCCTCCAAGTTATCCACCTCTTCCAGGAAGCCTGCTGCCTCTTCCTCCGCGATGAGTTCTTGAAGCAGAGCGGGATCCGACTCTTGCGGTGCGCCAGTTCCCCTCGCAGACCAGCAAGCTGTGGCCCTCATCAGGCTCGGACTCCCGACGTGGCCGAAGAATGTTGCTGCGGGATATGTCCCCGTCGAAGCCCGTTGGCTTCCACCACTGCACAGTACATCGCTGCTGCGGGTACTCTGCCGTCCGTTAAAAAAAGTTGCCTGGGATTCAACCTGACCCGCGAGTTCCAGATGGACGTTGCCATGAGTGCAGTGGCCAGCAAGCGAGCGCAGCTCCGCAAAGCTGGGCTGGAAGCGAACATCCAGGGTTTGGTCCAGTCTTGGCCAACAGTGCAGGCCGGGATGACCACAAGTGAGGCCTGGATCTCGGAGATCAGGGGCTGCGCAAAATCTTCCTGCCATGACATCGCGTTGGGCGGCTGCTCTAGGGACACATGGCCCCCAGCGGCGAAAACTGCACGCAGCAAGCATGAGCAGCGGTACATCAGGCGCTGACTGGAAATGACCCTGGCCTGTTGCTCGGCATTGTTGCTGGGTAGTCCTTGCAGGTATTCAGGCGTGCATATTGGCGGCAGATGCCACGAGGCGCAGGATACCACAAGCTGCTGCGGCGTCGCCTCCGCTTGCACCAGGTCAAGAAGGTTCAAGGCAATCAGGTGCCACCCAGCGGTATCTCCGTGCCTCCGCTTGCACCAGGTCCAAGGGTTCCAGCAATCAGGCGCCAGCCAGCGTAATCTCCGTGCCTCCGCTTGCACCAGGTCTAAAGGTTCATGGCAATCAGGCGCCAGCCAGTTTGCACCACACGGTATCTCCGTGCCTCAGGTCCAAAGCTTCAAGGCAATCAGGCGCCAGCCGGTGGTATCTCCGTGTCTCCGCCTGCACCAGGTCCAAAGGTTCAAGGCAATCAGGCGCCAGCCAGAGGTATCTCTGTGTCTCCGGGTCCAAAGGTTGCAGCCGTCTCTGACGGCGCAGGTCACGAAGGTGGGCTTTCTTTGCGATCACCAAGTCCGGGCGCAACTGGAGCTTCTCTATCGCGTCTGCCATACTTTGTACGCGTTCCTGGAGAAGCGCCACCGTCTCAGTCTGCGTGCTTGACCCCGGCACGTCTTTCTTGTTTGGCAAGACGAAGCTGTCGAGCTCTGCCTCCTGCACATAGCGTTCTATGGAGGACGAGCCCCACTGCCCCACCAACATGATGGTGGAAAGAGGCACCCCGCGCCTGGCCATGAACTGAGAACCGCTGACGCGCAAAACGTTGCCTCCAAAACGCTCAACTTGCTGGTGCCCTGCGGGGCCAGGGCGTACCAGTGGTACACTGTTCCACTGCAAGATGGAACGGATACTCTCAATTGTTTCACTCTTGCTCAGCACGCTACCTGCTCTGTCTGTAAACAAAGGCGCTTCCGGATCGACCTGCAGCCCCTCAGAGAAAGCAAGAGCCACATGGAAAGGACATAAGCAGGGGCCAACGGAGCCACAATAGCATCTGTGCGTCCTTGTGACCAAGTTTCCAATTTGGTCGGTCTTGGACGCCCAAAGTGTCATGATGATTGTCTGGGCCTCTCTGTCGATCTGCATGTGCTTTTGTCGCAAGGCGGCAATCTCTATCTCGCGAAGCAAGAACCAACTCCCGACGGCTACGATTGCAGACTTCTGCTTCTCATCGAGCATCTGCAAGGGCAGACGGATGTCCTCCAACTTGAAGGAGTCCTTGAGCGCTGGCCCACCGAGGCCCCGCTCAATGCTGCGCAGCGCATCCCTCACTGCCAACTCTACATCGGCCGGCACTGGCGAACCCGTCCGCATGACATGCTCGCGGCGAGCCCTAGAAAAGTATTGGCGAGGACCCCGCCGATGAAATCTGGGGCGTGGGAAGATCCTTCCTCTTCATTGTCTGAGTGCCTGCACGGGAAACCTCAGAAGCTACCCAAGTATCCCGCACAGCTGCTATCATCTGTGGGCCACACGCCGTGATCACGACGGCTTGCAAAATGGAACTCAGCTCTGGCTCGGCCACACCAGCAGCCAAGAAGGCCTTGGCCTGCAGCGGCGCGCGGACGCCATGGCTCTCCAAGATCTCGAACACGCAAGGGTCAAGTCCAGAGTCGACAACTGCCTGGACGAGGCCAGCGAACGTCTCTCCACCCTGGGCGGCCACGCTGTCTCTCTTGGGGAGTCCTATAGCGCTACAGGACTTGAAGCAACGCTGCTCGAACTACTGGAAGACGGCGTTGCATCACGCGGACCTCACTCAACACAGTCACACACGCTGAGCACGCGAGCCTATCAGCAAGCAACTCACAAACGACTCGAGCGCAAACCGTTCCGAGCACTTACAAAACCTGTGGGCATTAACAAAGGCCGCCTGTTCATTGTGCCACGCATCACACATATCTGCACCATCGAAACCACAAAGACGAGCAGAACCTGTAGTTCTCGTCGGAGCCGATTCTGCACCGCGCCGCACTGAGTAGAAGCCAAGGACGCGCTTTGCCTCACAGCTGCCCGGGGCCAACGCAACGCTGATATCCGCGCCGAAGCTGTGGAAGCCGAGGATGCGCTTGTGTTCTTACAGCTGCTCAAGGCTAAACGCGACACGGCGGCAACTAGGCACGCAGCACGCAGACTAGGTGCCCCTGCGAAAGCTATCAGGTGTCACATCTGGACCTCCGATCCACTCACGACTGCGGTGACTGCGGCATTCGCTCGCAAAGTGTCACTGCGTGCACTCATGACCAGTGGTCTTCTGCATCATCAGTGCGATAAGCAGGTCGTCGTCCATTGGCCTTCCAGTCGCCTTCTCGTGGCGATTCTTCAAATATGATGAAATCACTCAGATCACTCTCGAAATGATCAGGTCTCGGCCTGAAAGCAATGATCTCATTCAACAGATACGTGGCTCTCGCTCTCTCTCCGGCAGTGCAAACTGTCTGCGCAATCTTCTCCAAATCTCGAAACCATTCTCTGTGTCTTCATTTCGAACGACAGCTCTCGCAGCACCATCAGTGATTTGGGCAAGCATGTGTGAAAGCTGGTTGTTTTGTGTGCCAGTTTGTTGAATATCAAATCTCTCAGTCAGTTCATCCGTGATCATCACATTCGACCGTTCAACATCACATCATCAATTTGGCCATCGGTTTGTACAGTCCTACATATCTCTTCAGTTGCCATGACCATCCCTCGCACTCCGAAATCCATTCTCTCTCCACTCTCAGTCCCTGTCTCTGCCTGTCTCTGGAACCGAAGCTCGCGAAAATACAGTCTGCAATGCGTTGACCCAGTCCATGCCCGCAACACCACCATGATTCTAGTCCCTTGCCCTTGCCTTCTTGTCATTCTAAGCACTCTGGCTCTTTCGCAGTGATGGAATTGCCGTCGAAAAGAAGACGAAAGCCCTTGGGCTGGCCGCGAACGACCCGGAGTCCGACTGCCGAGGCAGACGCACGAGAACAAAGTCTTTTTCCTTCGAACGTCCCCACCTGTAGATTTGGAATTTTTTGGGGTTGGGCACCTCTGGGACACGGCACTCCAGAGACACTCTGGGGTTGCACTCTGGGGTTGGGCATGGGGTGGAACTCCAGGCACACTCTGGGGATACTCTGGGGTGGGATAGGGGTGAGAAAAACATACATGCACACGACTTCTCATGCATTGGATGATTGGTGGCGATGGCACTCTTGTATTTTCGCAGCCGCAGAGATCCTTCCATCTGCACCGATAACACAGGCCGAGATCCTTCCATCTGCACTGGTAACACAGGCCTGTGCACTGAAGCCACAGTTTGGACAGACCGCCTGTGCAGGCCAGATGTTCCTTCAAGTTGAAAGCAGCGGGTGTTGCACAACGGCAGCTAGAAACAGTGGAGCGCAGGGAGGAGCAGCAAAGAAGGCGTTGAAAGTGCACGAGCAGGATCATCGCAGCAGGCCAAGATGAGTCCACTCACGGCCGAACGTCTCTTGTCTGAGAAGTTACGATGGGCGCAAGCTGAAGGCGAAACTGGCGAAACTACAGGCTCTCTTCGCCAACGTCACCACTAATCCAGATAGCTTGCGCTGGCAGCTCTAGCATCGGCGCTGCGACTCCGATGTTAGGACATGTAGTCGAACGTCAACACTAGCACTCCCCCGCCTCTCGTGCCCCATGTGCTCCAACAGCTTCTCACCTTCATGGCTTGCATGGCCTTCATTTCTCGCATGGCCTCCATCCTAGGGCTTCCACGACCCCCCGCCCTCTACATCGCCTTCATCTTTAACAAGTTTTCAGGCAGCATGCTACAGAACCTTCACTGGGCAGACCACCTACAAACGAAACACGGTGACAAATCCAACGCTCAGAGCCAATGCATGTCTCATTTCACCAGCTCTTGAACACATCGTCTTCTAAACCTTAAAAAATGTTCACCAAGAATTCTTGTGAGAGTTTAGAACGCCCACCGCTGCATCTCAGCCACCGGATTGTCGAAGTGCTGATTTGACTTGGTTTTGAAGGTGATACTTGCCCAGGCATGCTAGTTGCGTTGGTGTGCCATAAGGCCGGTCTGCGCCCAGGCAAGACGCACCATGAACGAGGAGCGAGCGGCGCTGGGCCGGGCAGCGAGGATGCCAGGACATGCCAGGAGACATCCGGAAGACGCAACCGGTGTCAGCACTCATCGACTGCAGAAATCAAACATGGTGTGTTGACCTCACGCTCTGGGTCTGTCAAAGGCGCACAGGTTCCAGTGTTGACTCTTCCAGTCAGCACTATAGGCCCACTCGCATAGTTCTTTGCAGGTGGAGGGTACCTTAATGAAAAGAGCTTTGACAACCAGGTGACATTGAGCAGCAGCACTTTGCAGATCGACATTGCTGGTGGGATTAAAGATGAGGACGATGCCTGTGTCACAGCAACACTGCGAGTGAAAACCGTTGAACCCAGCACCCACAGGACTGGGCTCAGAGAGAGCAGCGCTGAAGCGACTAGTGGCAAGTAGATACTAGTAAATACTACGTCTGTCGGATTCCATATGGCAGCGGCCATCACACTTGCGTCCTACCCAGACTGGCACGAGTCAAGGCAACATACTGAAGAGCATTCATGTACACAAGCTGGTTGCCATGAAGACGTGGCAACGCGACCACAGGCCTCTCATGCAAGACGAAGCGTCTGCAGCTTCTTGAACATTGAAGAGGCTTTGGTCCTGCTGGGGCTCATGCTGACACACTTGCTCAAGTTTGAGCAAGATTGTCAACACAACGCGTGCGCATACGAAACTGTAAGACGTCGTCCAACACGATGTTGGGCCCTGCATGTGCATTTGCTGTGCGCAGATGTCACAATCCGGATCTACGTGATCGCAACTGCAGACTGTGAGAGGGCAAGTTTAGCAAGTGAGGGCATTGAATTGCCCTGGGCCAGGCAGCGAGGATGCCAGGAGACATCCGGAAGACGCAACCGGTGTCAGCACCCATCGACTGCAGAAATCAAACATGGTGTGTTGACCTCACGCTCTGGGTCTGTCAAAGGCGCACAGGTTCCAGTGTTGACTCTTCCAGTCAGCACTATAGGCCCACTCGCATAGTTCTTTGCAGGTGGAGGGTACCTTAATGAAAAGAGCTTTGACAACCAGGTGACATTGAGCAGCAGCACTTTGCAGATCGACATTGCTGGTGGGATTAAAGATGAGGACGATGCCTGTGTCACAGCAACACTGCGAGTGAAAACCGTTGAACCCAGCACCCACAGGACTGGGCTCAGAGAGAGCAGCGCTGAAGCGACTAGTGGCAAGTAGATACTAGTAAATACTACGTCTGTCGGATTCCATATGGCAGCGGCCATCACACTTGCGTCCTACCCAGACTGGCACGAGTCAAGGCAACATACTGAAGAGCATTCATGTACACAAGCTGGTTGCCATGAAGACGTGGCAACGCGACCACAGGCCTCTCATGCAAGACGAAGCGTCTGCAGCTTCTTGAACATTGAAGAGGCTTTGGTCCTGCTGGGGCTCATGCTGACACACTTGCTCAAGTTTGAGCAAGATTGTCAACACAACGCGTGCGCATACGAAACTGTAAGACGTCGTCCAACACGATGTTGGGCCCTGCATGTGCATTTGCTGTGCGCAGATGTCACAATCCGGATCTACGTGATCGCAACTGCAGACTGTGAGAGGGCAAGTTTAGCAAGTGAGGGCATTGAATTGCCCTGGGCCAGGCAGCGAGGATGCCAGGAGACATCCGGAAGACGCAACCGGTGTCAGCACCCACCGCATATGGCAACAAACTATGCGCGCTTGGCGCGGTGGGGCAGCAGCTTGTGGCGATGACTTGCCTAAGAGGCTTGCTGTGAACAGTCGAATTGTCTGCCGCTGTTCGAACGTACGGGGGTGAACGACCAAGGAGTTTGCTCAAACTTCCCTTAGATCAACGATGAGCCACTGGGGATGACTGGCCGGTGCAACCTGATGCAGTTCGAGGAGCATCAAGACCTGAATGCACGGCGATGTGAAGAGAGCAACATCACACAAAGCGCCTGAGCTGTGTTGACGTCACTTTCGATGCAAATACTGTCTGACAGCCCTGCGACGCTTTCCATGCCATCATGAAGCTAAGCAGACTGGCCACCAGACTTGCGGTTCAGGGCGCATGGAAGCAGTTGTGGCATGGCAACGGAAGAAGCAACAGTCTTCTTGCACTGGCATAGCGTGGTGCATGTGATGCTTTGAAGCAGCGACGTCTCAAAACCAAACACAACCTGCCAGGCTGCGTCTGGTGTCTGAGTCTGACAATGCGAAACATGACGCGAGCTAGACTTGATGTCCCCTCAAATTCCTGTCTGTGGAGCGTCCGAGCGCGTCGGCGAAGAAGAAGCAAGTCCAGAAGAGCCGCAAGGGAATTCTGGCATGCAGGGACTACTACTTTGCTAGACCACATGTGGGCATCGTTCACCTCGAGAATGGCAGGAAGAAGCTACCGATTTGTGGCATTGAAGGCTGCTGAGAACACTAAGAAAACTTCCGCAGCCAGAAGACTTCAGATGTATACTGACGGGCCGTTTTGCTCTGGGAGTGACTTTCCAAAGAACCCGTGATCTGTTGATAACTTGATAACTTTGGAGCAGCGGAAGACACGCTACGGTCCAACAGGATTGTCTCAACCAATGCTCCCCAGACTCAAAGCGCATCATCAAACTTGAAATTTCAAGGTGTGTTTCTGGGCCCCCTGCCAAGTTGGCCACGCAGAGTGGACTGTGAGGGTAAGCAAAGCCAATTCGACCGTTAGGACCTGCCGTGCCTTCCATTCTTGGCATCTTGCTTAGCTGTGCCAGTCTCACGAAGTCAAAGTGCAGCTACTATCAGCTGCATCAGCATTCTGGCGACGTCTTCTCCTGCATGGAAAAATGATTCTGTCAAGCCCTTGCCGCATCGATGCACTGCGCTTGAAGAATGGCGGGGGTGCTTTGCTGAGTGAAGCTGCCTGCGCATCAAGAGACTAAGTGGCAACACTCACCCAAGCCCACGATATCCAAAACCGAACTGGCAACGGTGAAAGTCCCGTGTCAACATCCTCTGCTTGTGACTCTTCCACACCAACCGAGCAATCTGGTGTACTCAATGCAAGGAAGTTCGATGCCCGTTCACCACAGCTCTCTGCGCGATTCTGGTATAGGGCTACAGACTGCGACGCTTGTGTCGCGGCATGCGTTGAGGATGGGGAGCTTTCGTGTTGCAGACAAGCCTCAAGGAAGCATCAAGCAAACATTCACGCCATAGCCCCTCAGAATCCATCCATTAAGCCAGGGTGAGCCATCCTGACTGTCTCACAAACACTCCTAGCAAAGCCCAGCAGCACCTCGATGCCCCCTTCTCTGAGTCAGCGGTTCCAGAGCCTCGACTGGACAAACATAATGGAAAGGCACGGGGTGCCCTCGGCATTCAACGAGGGATACTCAAGTTGTTTCTGCCATGCATGTTTAAACTCGTGGGCCAAATGCAACACTGACCTCTTTAGGCTTTCACGGAAGAAAACAGCAGCTTACAGCACCTTGAACACGTTTGCTGCAAAAGGCCAGACGAGGGGGAACGGGCCGTGGGCTTTCCATGACTACTGGCATCAGCTTTAGCAAGCCATTGGGAAATGCTCCAGATCGGAATAAATTGGACTTCTTGCACATGCGGCAGGAAACACTGCCACATAGTATGCAACCATCCTGATCAAGACCGCAGTCCTGGCGCAATACCACTCAAGGACAGAAGATGCAACCAACGATCTGCTAGATGCCAACAAAGGCTTTGCCTGCCCCTCCCTCCACCTCAACAAAAGGGACAAGCGACACGACAGCCATGAAGCAATCCAATCTGGAGCCTCAAGCTCACACGAGCAACTGCTGACTCAGTGCTGTCATCTGCTGCCACAGGTGAGACACAGCACCTTGTGCATTTCTCGACATGGACACCAATCTAGCCAGCGGCTTTGATTGTTCCACATGCACGGTTTTGCCGTAGCTGACACAATCGAAGCATTGCCAACTCCTTGTGTTCTCCACCGCTCATCTAATCCGATATGTGGCATCTTGGTTGTTACTTCAGGAACCACTTTTTTCAAGCTGCCCATGGTGTCGACGAAGAAATTGACAAAGGAAAATGAACGCAAGCCAGTCTGATGTGCAAAAATGGGCTGCAAAGCATGCGAGAGTATACCTGGTGAAGCTGACAATGGGAACAACCTTCAGTGTTCACAGTAACCATCAACTGAGTCGGCAGCCATCTGCAATAGGCACTGCTTCTGAACTGCTGTTGGATCGATGCAAGAACTGTGGAAACGCTGCAGTGGGGCCACTTTCGGTCAGAGAGGGGTGGAATATGCTGAACTTGTGTATGCAAGGAAAGCAAGGCAGACAGCAATGCCAACGGTGAAAGTCCCGTGTCAACATCCTCTTGTGACTCTTCCACGCCAACCGAGCAATCTAATGCAAGGAAGTTCGATGCCCGTTCGCCAGAGCTGTCTGCACCGGCTGCCAAGACTGGCGATGCTAGTGTCAAAGCACACATTGAGGATGGAGCTGTCACCGAGTGCGGCAGAAAAGCCTCAAGGAAGGAAACGACACGCAAGCATTCAAGCCATATCTCAACCGCAGTAGCTGGCTCGTCTCAACACCTCCCTCCGTCAAAACTCAGTGAGCCATGTTGACTGGCTCACAAACACGACTAGGACCATGAGACATTATCAGTTGCCATGACAGCTGCCGTCTGTGGAGCAGCACACGGCGAGAAACATCAAAGCCCAGCATTCGTGCTACTCTCGAAGATAAAAGTCTCAACATGCATATTGCACATAACTATGGGGGTCCTTCAGGCTGCATCTGTTTGAGCTTAGATACGCCGACTCAGGGAGGAAGTTCAACTCGCGAAGCAGAGAAACACGACAAACCTAGCGTTAGCCAGCAGATGATGCGAAATGACCTTGCGGCTTCCGCAGCTGCCGAACAAATCTCGTGCCCCATGGCTGCAAGTCCAAGGTCACCATGGACCTCTCGGTAGATCATCGACAAATCTGCAGGGGAAACCTGCCTGCTTTCTTGCACGGATCATGATTGGATAGGGCCTTGCGGCGGCATGTCGGCGCTCCCACGTTGATGATGCAACGCACAGCCGGCGCCGACATGAATGTGGATCGCATTCACAAGAATGCAGAGTTTTTAACTTTCAACGCTACATGCACCCATTCCATGGCACGCACCAGAAACAAAGATCCCATTCCATTGAGACGATGCACCTGCAGCCTGTAGCTATGTGCCCTCAGATTCGGGCCAGCCGGCTAGCTGCAAAAGGTATACGCCTGAGCCCGGAGGCTTTGTTCTTGTCTGCGTAGTGCGACTAGGAAGGCGAGGCGGCTTCACGCGATGCAGCAAGTATGAGCATCGGCTTATCCTCAAGCACCTATCTCAATGTGCAGGGGCCGCAGCCGCCATCATGATAGCCATGTCAATACATTCCCACACTCAAACTTACGCGGCTCTTTCGTCTAAGCAACGCCACTTCTAAAGATCATCTGGCACTGACATGACGGAAACAGTATAGGCTGGTGCCGAGCAGCATGGCAATGTGAACCACACCATGTCCTGCCCCACGCCCCTTCGGGATTGCACAGGGGCTGCTTTACAAGACCGTGCTAGAAGTAAGCCCTCGTGTCCGAAACCCAGAACAGCTCCATCCTCCAAGCCACCAGACAGGAAGCTCCAGAGCGATGGCATGACCACGGCGCGGACGCCCAAGCACAATGGCTGCCACCTTGCGCCGAACTATGGGACATCCGACGCCCACAGCCCACTCCTGCCTGGCAGATGATGGCTGGACAAAGACCGCATGCAATGCACGTCCAGTAGTAGTACTAATTACCTGTCTCCAAGCTCCCGGCACACTCCTGCTGCTGAGGGCGGCGCTAAAGGAACCCTGGAGCCCCAAAAGGACACGACGATATCCCTACTTCTGATGCCGGCGCGAACAGAAAACAACTTCAGTGCAACACTTCAAGCGTTGCAGACAGGCCCAAGGACTCCCGACTAGTGAGCGCCCAGGGGACTAAAGCCCGTCACTACTGGCCAACTCGAAGCAGCGTCAAGCATGACTGGAAGGAAGCATTTAGGTAGCTTGACGAGACTCGCCTGCGCATGGGATAGTGTATCTTAGTCTTAAACCACGACCTAGAACTCTGAATATCGGACGCGTTCAACAGATCTGCGAGGACGTGCCCTCATCACTTATTGCATTGAACGAGGGGATCGGTCTCATCCATCTTCTGGCGGATTCAATGTGCATCTACCCCGCGCGTTGCCTTTATGTAACTTATACTGCTCTTCCTGGAGCGAGAAAAGCTGAGGCATTGGTGGAACTCGAAAAAGGGAGTGTCCCTAGTTCAATGCACACTGATAGTCGCGCAATGGCAGACTAGGGATATGGCAGCCTGATCCCCTCCAGCATCCAGAGCAATAGCGGCAGCATCACTAGACCGAAAGTTGCCTGCATGCAGCTTGACATTGATAACGACTTGATTGTGGATTACACGCGCTGCCCGATGGCATGCCGAATTACAGCGCAAGTGCATGGTTTTTCCGGGCCTAGACTCAATTGAGGAAACCGACTTGAGAGCCTTCAGTTCAACGTGGCTTAAGTATGGTCGCGAGTGCCCGCACAGTTAGGCTGAGGTAGATTCTCCGCTGATGCTGAAAATCCCTCGTTCCGAGTCTGGCCACTCCTCCTGCGTAGGAGAGGAAGACAGCCCAGAATAACACAACATTGTCAACAAACTCTCAAGTAGAAAAAGCAGTACACCGCACATCTGCTGCAGGACTTTCGCAAGAGACCTACTGCAGACGAGGAAGCTTCACGCGATGCAGCAAGTATGAGCATCGGCTTATCCTCAAGCACCTATCTCAATGTGCGGGGGCCGCAGCCGCCATCATGATAGCCATGTCAATACATTCCCACACTCAAACTTACGCGGCTCTTTCGTCTAAGCAACGCCACTTCTAAAGATCAGCTGGCACTGACATGGCGGAAACAGTTTTGGCTGGTGACGAGCAGCATGATAATGTGAACCACACCATGTCCTGCTTGGCTTGGGTACGCCACAAGGCCACATGGTCATGGAGTCATGCTTCACCAACAACATCCCTTCGCCAAGTTCCATGAAGTGTGCGTGTGTGTGTGTGTGTGTGTTTACACAATCGACAGCCTGCAAGCACCATATGGCATTGGTCCCCTGGAACCATGTCCTGCAGAAGGAGATGCCACACGCATCGAAGTTGCAAGGCAAGCTTGCATGTGCTGCGGCTATGCCCCACGCCCCGTCCGGATTGCACCGGGGCTGCTTTACAAGACAATGCTCCAAACTAAGCCCTTGTGTCCGACACCCAGAGAAGCTCCATCCTCCAAGCCGCCAGACAGGAAGCTCTAGAGCGATGGCATGACCAATGCGGCTGCGCGACCGGACCTTCTTCACTCAAGCTGGACTCAAAGCCTTTTCAGTTTGTCACTCTCACAACACTTCGCAACCGCAACTCTTCATCTTTGCATATCTCTGCGTTGACTTAGGGAGCCGGGCATCGCTTGCTGATCAAGCCAAGAAGTTTTCCAGACGCGCGTGCACTGAGAAGCAAGCATATGACTTGCCGGTGATTCGCACAGCTGGGGCTAGGGACGCTCAAGCACAATGGATGCAGCTTCCGCGTCGACCACTCCCGCATGGCAGACGAAGGCTGGGCAAAGAGTGTTGTATCGCTCTGGTGATTCGGTGACACCCGCCGGCACATAAAGGAAACATCTGCTCGGCGTTTCGGAAGGTTCAGGGCTTGTGAGGCTTGTGCCCGGCAAGCATGTGAAGTAAAAACACTCAGAAAGCCGGAGGGCAGGCTTGCACGCGATTGCCTACACCCAGAACTGCTCCATCCTCCAAGCCGCCAGACAGGAAGCTCTAGAGCGATGGCATGACCAATGCGGCTGCGTGACCGGACCTTCTTCACTCAAGCTGGACTCAAAGCCTTTTCAGTTTGTCACTCTCACAACACTTCGCAACCGCAACTCTTCATCTTTGCATATCTCTGCGTTGACTTAGGGAGCCGGGCATCGCTTGCTGATCAAGCCAAGAAGTTTTCCAGACGCGCGTGCACTGAGAAGCAAGCATATGACTTGCCGGTGATTCGCACAGCTGGGGCTAGGGACGCTCAAGCACAATGGATGCAGCTTCCGCGTCGACCACTCCCGCATGGCAGACGAAGGCTGGGCAAAGAGTGTTGTATCGCTCTGGTGATTCGGTGACACCCGCCGGCACATAAAGGAAACATCTGCTCGGCGTTTCGGAAGGTTCAGGGCTTGTGAGGCTTGTGCCCGGCAAGCATGTGAAGCAAAAACACTCAGAAAGCCGGAGGGCAGGCTTGCACGCGATTGCCTACACCCAGAACTGCTCCATCCTCCAAGCCGCCAGACAGGAAGCTCTAGAGCGATGGCATGACCAATGCGGCTGCGCGACCGGACCTTCTTCACTCAAGCTGGACTCAAAGCCTTTTCAGTTTGTCACTCTCACAACACTTCGCAACCGCAACTCTTCATCTTTGCATATCTCTGCGTTGACTTAGGGAGCCGGGCATCGCTTGCTGATCAAGCCAAGAAGTTTTCCAGACGCGCGTGCACTGAGAAGCAAGCATATGACTTGCCGGTGATTCGCACAGCTGGGGCTAGGGACGCTCAAGCACAATGGATGCAGCTTCCGCGTCGACCACTCCCGCATGGCAGACGAAGGCTGGGCAAAGAGTGTTGTATCGCTCTGGTGATTCGGTGACACCCGCCGGCACATAAAGGAAACATCTGCTCGGCGTTTCGGAAGGTTCAGGGCTTGTGAGGCTTGTGCCCGGCAAGCATGTGAAGTAAAAACACTCAGAAAGCCGGAGGGCAGGCTTGCACGCGATTGCCTACACCCGGAACTGCTCCATCCGTCGACCACTCGCTGATCAAGCCAAGAAGTTTTCCAGACGCGCGTGCACTGAGAAGCAAGCATATGACTTGCCGGTGATTCGCACAGCTGGGGCTAGGGACGCTCAAGCACAATGGATGCAGCTTCCGCGTCGACCACTCCCGCATGGCAGACGAAGGCTGGGCAAAGAGTGTTGTATCGCTCTGGTGATTCGGTGACACCCGCCGGCACATAAAGGAAACATCTGCTCGGCGTTTCGGAAGGTTCAGGGCTTGTGAGGCTTGTGCCCGGCAAGCATGTGAAGTAAAAACACTCAGAAAGCCGGAGGGCAGGCTTGCACGCGATTGCCTACACCCAGAACTGCTCCATCCTCCAAGCCGCCAGACAGGAAGCTCTAGAGCGATGGCATGACCAATGCGGCTGCGTGACCGGACCTTCTTCACTCAAGCTGGACTCAAAGCCTTTTCAGTTTGTCACTCTCACAACACTTCGCAACCGCAACTCTTCATCTTTGCATATCTCTGCGTTGACTTAGGGAGCCGGGCATCGCTTGCTGATCAAGCCAAGAAGTTTTCCAGACGCGCGTGCACTGAGAAGCAAGCATATGACTTGCCGGTGATTCGCACAGCTGGGGCTAGGGACGCTCAAGCACAATGGATGCAGCTTCCGCGTCGACCACTCCCGCATGGCAGACGAAGGCTGGGCAAAGAGTGTTGTATCGCTCTGGTGATTCGGTGACACCCGCCGGCACATAAAGGAAACATCTGCTCGGCGTTTCGGAAGGTTCAGGGCTTGTGAGGCTTGTGCCCGGCAAGCATGTGAAGTAAAAACACTCAGAAAGCCGGAGGGCAGGCTTGCACGCGATTGCCTACACCCGGAACTGCTCCATCCGTCGACCACTCCCGCATGGCAGACGAAGGCTGGGCAAAGAGTGTTGTATCGCTCTGGTGATTCGGTGACACCCGCCGCCACATAAAGGATTCATCTGCTCGGCTTGTGAGGCTTGTGCCCGGCAAGCATGTGAAGTAAGAACACTCAGAAAATCCTCCAAGCCGCCAGACAGGAAGCTCTAGAGCGATGGCATGACCAATGCGGCTGCGGGACCGGACCTTCTTGACTCAAGCTGGACTCAAAGCCTTTTCAGCTTGTCACTCTCACAACACTTCGCAACCGCAACTCTTCATCTTTGCATATCTCTGTGTTGACTTAGGGATGCCGCGCCGCCAGGCAGCCGGCAGCCACGGAGCTGTGCGAGCACGCCGGGCATCGCTTGCGGAACAAAGACACTTGCTGGACAAACGTGGACAAACGTTGACTGAAAAGCTAACCTGCGCGTACGACTAGCTGGTGATTTTCGCAAGCTAGGGTGCTCAAGCACAACGGATGCAACCTTCGAACACTGGGACATCTGATGCCCGGAATTGCATAGCAGACGTCGGCTTGGCAAAGGATGCTGTGTCATACCGTCTGGTGTATTTCATGGAAGTGATGTTTTGTGCCATTTGTGCAATGCCTTACCTCTCTGGGCAGTGGAAAGGCACATGTTTGGGACGTGAAGCAGTACATCTCTGCATTTTGCTCCGCTCAAGAAGCTGCCGCAAGCTGCCAGTGCGATTTCGGCTCAGAATCCTGACTCACTTGATGGCCAAAGGATGACGAATACATCCACAAACCCAACAGCCGGTCAGGAATTAGCGGAAGATCGGGTTTACCCATCACGGTGACACAGTGCGGCGTATACTAGTCGACAACCCGGCCTCAAACATCCGAGTGACAAAAGCCATCCTGGAGAGTGTCTCTCACGTAACTTGATGCTGTCTCATGCCTGTGCATATATAGACAAAGCTATGTTTCGGTTTTTAAGGTGGTGTAGAGGAAGCGCTTGCTCGGGGTGCCGTGCAGGGGTCGAGGGTTAGAGGGGGGTTTAAGGCTTGGGGTTTTAAAGGTTAAGTTCGGAGGGGTCCTAGCCTTACATGGACATTCCCAGATCTTGAGTTGGCAGCCCTAGCCAACGTTCCTGGCCTGCAACCTTGAGCTGGTTGGCATATCTTGCAGCCCCACCCAAAAAGACCGCGCAGAATGCCGCAGAATGGTTTGCGGAGCATGCCCATGCCGAAGGTGTTCAGGAAGCTCCCGCGAAGGAGCTTCTCAGATGCCTTGCTACAGCCTCCAAAGGGATTTCCTGCTGTCCAGACAGCACAGTTCTGCACCTCGCTGCCTTCAGTCTAAGGTTCATCGATTGGAGGTGTGATGTATGACCCATTATGACCCGAGCAGCTTCCAAGAACACCGAAGCATACTGCAGCTGCAAAGCATTGCGATTACAGTACTCACTAGCTGTGCTTTGGATACGCTCGAATCAGCGGGCGTTTGTTGGTGAACCCTATAGACCGACATCGAGTTGAAAGTTGGATTGTCCCGACAACGCAGCTTTGGCCCATGTGCGTGGCTGCTTCTAGTTCTCACAATGCTTGTGGCGAGATGTTGGGGCCTGCATTCATTGTAGCAGGCATGTGGGTTCTTGAGCGCATCGGACGTCACAACACGAAGACGAGGTCGGAATAGGTTGGAGCAGATGCGCTTTTCAAAAGCAATCATGGTTTAGGCAGTGGTTTGGAATGCCAACTCGCCCTCAATCCACAAGCTCTGAAAATTGGGCGTGGAACGGGAGGTGGCAGGGCCCGGTACGGCCTCTTGGGAAGTCTGCCCGGCGAGCAGAGGAGCTTCAATTCTGCTATGAGCTCACTTGAGCTTATGTAAGCACGCACGCACGGCACAGCTAGAAAAGCACACTCGTGCACAACGCACTTCACTTCTTTGCGCACAAGTTGCTGGTCAGCTGCGTGACAAAGGCGACAGCCAAAAGATGTTGTGACCGATGCGACGGGTCCTGCACTCTTGCATGTGGGATCTTGAAGGCGAGGATGAAATCGAAACGACACAATGGCCGAAAAGCACTTCTACGGGCGAAAGACTGTTGCTTTTTGTCAATGGTTCATAGTGCTGAAAGAAACGACTGGTGTGAGCCTAAATTTTTCCGAAATCCTAATGGGGTGTACTGATTAGCAACACCCCCCTGCCCGCCAGAAAAGCTTGGGGAGTGGCCTTATTCGGGACCTTTGCAAGACATTCACGCGTAGATTAAAGCACACCTGACACGACTAAGACACAGCAAGCCTCTGCAGCTTCGCCCATGACCGGGGCAGATACTCTGGAGCAATTGCCCGCTGCAAACACGTGAAGATCCTGGTTGTAGCCAACGTAGTGATTCTTACAACAAGATTGCAAGCTAGCGAACAACTTGCGAATGTAAAGCACACGACCTACTACCACGATGCAATGTGAGCAGTAAGTGCACATGAAACTTGCATTTCTAGGCATATAACGACCAAGGAATGTTGAGTTGGACTCTCCTAGTCAACGATTGATTGCAACTCGAAGCACCGCGAGTATGCACCGCATGCTCAATTGCACAAATGACATTGCGAATGAATATCCACACAATGCACTCGACCAACTTCAGCCGGATGCTGCAGGAAACCTGACATGCAGTATGGCGGAGCTCAAACTGCAGACAGAGAAGGTACTTTCAGTGTCGCTCACAGGCAGGCAGTCCATCGTCCCTACCGATGTTTGCGAAATGCAAACTCTTTGCAAAAAATGAAAAAACATCTTCATCTGCACGGCATTGACGTACAGTTGCAATCGCACAACGAGCCCTACGCCCTGCGATCACAGGTTCAGCATTCGCCGATGTCATGTGCTCACAATGCTCCACTATCTCTACTACTCAAATTGGGTCCACTCGTTCCTCTCTATGGAGATTTACCACAGTTTTGTATTGCCGTTTCACGGCGATTCCGCAGGCTCAACATGGCTCAACCAAACCCAAACTACAAGACCTCGCCCAGAGCCGGAAAGCAAAAAGCTTGCCGAAGGTGAGTACAGAAGGCTTGCTAGTTGACGTATTCGTTTCATGGTAGCGCAGCTACTGGCAAAGGCCAGTAGCTGACCGAAGCAAAGACCCAGCGACAAAGCCCAGAGATTTCGTAACAATGTCGAGAAGGTAATGGAGCAGAGACATTGGTAACAGCTAACAGAAGCACCAAATAGCTTGCTGATGATTGTTTGGCAAAAAAGAAGCTAATTGGAAAATCACCTACGGGAAAAAAGTGGGTTGGTCAAAGAGACCGATTGCCAAGCACATGATCGGTTTGAGCAGTTGATGCGAGGCCTTGGTAACGCTACAAAAGAATGAACTGCTATTGCACTGTTGCACACACAACCGCACGCAAAGGACATTGGATGCGACCAAGCACCGCAAGGACCGAGGATGATAAACTCCCTTCGCGTCTACTCCGGGGGCTACATGCTCCCGTGCTTGTTCGACATGGAGCGTTGGGTTGCGTGGAAGCCAGGCGAGCAAACAAGTGAATGGGGGGGGATATGGACCCTTGTGAAACACTGGGGCGTGTCAGTGTACCACCAATGGTTCCGTGATTTTAAGAATCACTGGTTGGATCACGAGTGGTTGTTCAAGAGGTTCTCTAGTGAGTGCCCAAGCTTGGCTTCCCACCTCCCCAGCATGGGAATTACGGACACCAATGGGGTCTTCAGTCCCAGGAGGCCTCAAAATTAGGGAGTGGTCTCCAGCCCTTTCCGTGCTAGGGAGTGGTCCCCACCCCTGCTGTTAGGAGTGAGTGGTCCTCCACCCTACAGTGAGCCACCAAGCATATCGCCACCCCGGTAAGGACGTGTAGCAGTAGGACCTCCACTGTACATGGTGGCTTTCCCGAGCACCTTGCTCGAAGGGTCAATGGCAATGCTCCATAGGTCTGGAATCGCCTGACATTGCTTGAGCATGTTTCGATGGTGATTTGAATCTCAAGGTAGGTGTGGTGTGCATGTACATAGTCACATGCATGGTGTTTGAGCTGTGGTGAAAGTCGTTCGTTTGTCGTTCGAACGTTGTCCGTTCGTTTTCGCAGCCTAAGTATGTAGGACAATTGTTTCCCTTCGTGGTAAAGTGCCTCTTGCCTAGATAAGTGTAGGCAACTGTAGACAGCTGGGAGGGGGGGCTTAGGGGGGCTAAAGGGGGGGGGGCTTCAATGGGGCTTAAAGGGGGGCTTTAAGGGGGGGCTTTACGTGTTAGGATGATTGCTCAGATCACCTTTGTATCCACACAGAGATGCATTGGTCACCAGAGGATTGCTATTGCAACTTGGCTCAAGTCGGAAAACATTGAGCTCGAGTGATTGCATCTGTCAGCAACGTTGGTGCTTGTTGATTGTGCTTGATTGATCTGAGCATCTCTGAGATCACCTGATTGGACAATCTATTTTGACCTTGTAAAATTTCATGGTAGCGAAGCACTGGACGAAGTCCCAAGGCTCCTTAAAGATTGTCTAGATTCGTGATGGCAGTGTTTGGAAACTTCCAAGGTTTGGGAGGAGAGATTAAATTGTTACCTCCACCAGTTTTCCACAGTGAGTCAAAGAAGTGGGAGGATTGGAGTTGGCAATTGAAGTCTTATGTCTCCATGTACAAACCAGTAGCTCAGTCATTGATGGACAGACTTGAAGGCACTTATGATGCATGCATTGACCAGCATTTGGAAGACTTCGAAGTAGCAAACTGCCCAAATCAAAGATTGGTAGATTCAGCAGACAGTCGCACTATCTCCTTGCACAAATCACAGATGGCCCCGCCAGGTTCAATTGTATGAGCGTTTTGCATTGCCTGATAGGGCCCGGGGAGTGAGTCTCCTGTGCTCGCATACAGTTCAAGGATCCACTGCCGTCTGGCCTGTGCGCTTCGGCGTCTGTGCGGGCACTGGGGAGTTCATGGATGCTTGCGTGGGGTGGCCAGTCAAGGACCTCGAACCTTTGCTGGAGGGTTGCCGATGACGCTTGCGGAGGCTCCCTGAGACGGCGGAGGGGAAGGCACCCTTTGGCAGCCGTACCCTGCGCGCCATCTATCCATCCATCCATCCATCCATTCTTGCAGGGGCTGTTGCTCCGCCGCTTCGATCGTTTTACGGAATATCTACTGGGTGATCGATGCTTCTCGATCCAGGTGCTGTCGTCTTCACCCAGCAGTTCTGCGGCCGGCCAGGATCGCCCTGCTCTGCAAGTGCCCTGGAACGTCTTGTTGCTGTACGAGTACGCAAATGGGCTATTCGTGCGGCTCACAAAACTGGGACTCCCCTGGGGGACTCGCTCTTGGCTGCCACTCGCAACACCGAACTCAAGGAGGTTCACTTTACATCCCAGATTGCGCTTGCTAAGCGTCCTCCGCCCGGTGGGCCTCCGGCCCCAAAGTGGCTTAAGACGGGCAAGGGCAAGGACAAGGACGGCAAGGGCAAGGGCAAAGACAAAGATGGTAAGATCCGCTTCGGGGAGCAGTGGCACGAGCTCGTGTTGTTGACGCCGGATGGCCGTCAATTGTGCTTCGCCTTCAACTCCAAGAAGGGTTGCACCAACAACGCATGTCAGCACGTTCATGCCTGCCGTATCAAGGGTTGTCAAGGACCACATCCGACGCATCAACATGGTGCCCAGGGGCCCAGGGCGGCAGCTGACTCTTGGAGGTAACGTCGGGTGTTTCAGAGTTCGTTTTGTTCGACCAGGGCCAAAGTGCGGCCAAAGCCTGTTCGCTCTGAGTTGTTTCCTTTTGGGTTTCCTTGGCTTTCGGACCAACTTCGTAACTTGGCTTCGCAGGGAAATCGGTTTGTTCAGTTCTCCTTCGACGCTTGCAATGCTGCCTTGGACGCTTCCGCTGATTTCCTCTTGGAGCACCCCGAGGACTTGGGCAAAACACGGACAGGCCATGTGCCTGCCTCAATTTGGCAGCTTGCCGAGGCTCTCGCACTACAGAGTCATGAGCGTGCGTCCTGCTTTGCCATTTTTCAGTGTGCTTATGGCGCGGACTTCCCCAAGCCCACACGTTTTCTGTCGTCTCTTCCCGCTACACGCTGCATGGCCTTTATGGGCCCTCCACGCTTTGACGCTGACGAGCGTTACCTGGGACTGAAGATGTGGAGTCGGAGGTTTTGGCAGCGCAGTGTTTGGCGGAAGGTACAGTCAATGAGGCCCAGCTGCTGAAGCTTTCAAACCTTCTACCCGACGAGGACCGGGTTCGCGACTCCCTTGCGAGGGTCCCAGGACCTGCATCCCGTTACAGTTCGGCGAAGGGGGCTTCGAAGCCTTCGAGCCTTCGAAGCCGAAGGGTCGAAGGGGGGGGGGGGGGGGGGGGGGAGGGGGGGGGGGGAGGGGGGGGGGGGGGGGGGTGGGGACGGGGGGGGGGGGGGTCTGAAGGCTTCGGGCTTCAAGAGGCTTCGAAGGCTTCGAAGGGTGAGGACGAAGGAGGGCGAAGACAAAAGACCCAGGGGGGGGGCCTTCGAAGGCTTCGAAGGGTGAGGACGAAGGGGGCTTCGAAGGCTTCGAAGGACGAGGGGGGGGGGGGGGGGGGGGGGGGGGGGGGGGGGGGGCGGCGAAGGCTTCTTTGGGTTAAGGCCCCCTTTAAGCTTCCCGTTAAGCTCCGCTGAAGCTCCCCTTCAAAGGGGTCTCTGCAAAGGGGGTCCCTTCCGGGGGGGGGGGGGGGCAAAGGGTCAAAGCCCTTAAGCCCCCCCTTAATGAAATTTTACAAGATCAATGTTCACAAACTGGCTTGATCACACAATCCAGAATACACAAGATGCACAGCAAAGTCACTTGATGCAATCACTCACTCAGCAATCTTCTTTGTGCCGCCTTGAGCCAAAGTATCGAGTCAATGCTCATGTTGAGCAGCCACTGCATCAATGCTTCTCTGGAAGCATGCCAATTGTGACCTTCTATTCTAACACGGTCCCTCAGCAGAGACAATGGTTGTCTGTGCTGTTCTCAAGTCACAATTCAGATGAGTTCGTAAAACAAAGACTCAATCAACCAACGGAGTATATCGAAAAAATCTCAACTGCAATCGACTACGAATCAGCTCAGCAGTGAACAATGCACTCAGAGGCTCGGCTCAATCCTTTTGTTTTGCAAGCGAATCGCAATCGCTTCAAAAGAGAACTTGCAACGAAACCTGCAATGTTCTTTTGGCATACCGAATGCTCCAATGCATCCGAATCAATACACCACACGGAGTGGTCCTGAGAAACGGTCAGCAATGTCTCCAATCGGGGTCCAATGAGCTGCAGCAAACGAAAAAACCACATCGTCACCAATGAAAAGCATCAACTGTAAAACCAATCATTGAAGCAAGAACCAATCAAATGCAATCCCATCTTTCCAGGCCAGTCAAAATTGTTGGGTGCCAATGCAGTTTATTGCATCTCAATCGACCTTGGTGATCGTCGTGGTGATTCGCAATCTGCTTCCAGCATCGTCGGTGATCGTCACTTCTGTGGTGCCAATGCTGTTTCGATTCACAGCATTCCGCTGGCTTGCCAATCTGCAATGATGCTCCAGGCCCTGCCGTGCGTCCTGCTCCCAATAGGAAGCTGAGCTTTGACGGCAGCGCAATGTGCCGGTGGATGGGCTGTTGCCCGGGGTGGACCCTACCCCAATTGAGACCATCAACCAGCTCACGCAAAGTGATTGGCGTGTCCAAAACCACCAATGTGCTCATCTCTTCCTGTGTCAAGACAATCTCAGTCTCACCCGGTTGTGGCTCGAGGATCGTTGCGAATCCGCAGTAGCTTTGGTTGTGCCAATGCTTCAGACCACCAGTGCCATCAGCATTCTTCAATACGACTGGCAATCTTCCAACTGCGTGGTTCACACCCACGATCATCAGGTGCTCATCTCGCAATCAACATCTTCGAAAGACTGTGAGCAATTGATAGGAAAGAATTGGCCTGTTGGCAAGGAAAATCGCTGACCAATAGCCTGCCTGTCTCCACCAATCGCATAGCCAGTGTGTTCGGCAATGCAATGAAGCAAGGGAAGGCAACCAATGCATCCGGAATCGTCAGGACCGATTCACATGCACAATCCGCCAGTTGCTAATCAGCATCGTGCGAAGACTCAATGGCAGGAAGGCTTGGTTGGCATGCCACAGCCAATCCGGGAAGAAGTTTGTGATCTGTCCCAATGTCCTTCCACTCTGGGCGTTCATCCTCATCAATCCCCAAGCAATGGCCACTGAGGGGCCACATTCAAGAGGATCGGGCCAACGACTGGACTTAAGGCAATCCAGTGTCACCAATCGTAGCGGATTGATGTCCAGTGGTTCGAGGAAGTCAGACCCCCAGCGCCAACGCCTTTCTCGATGATCCGCAATCTTTTCAATGCATTCTTCGCCCTTGGGACGTCCAGAGCAACGTGTCTTGCAATGGACTGGCAAAGCTGCTCGTCCGGCAGCCAACCAATGGAATCTACAATCATTTGCTGAAGGCGGGTGAGTGAAGACTAAGGCAGAAGCCATTCCTGGGCTGGTCCGGGGCAGCCCTGCAGGGAAGGTGTGCAGCGTAAACTTTTCTTCAGCAAGCGCGAGAGCGTTACCCAGTGGGTGTCCTTCATGCAAACGAATTCGCCCGGAGCCCCTTTGGGGCGAGACATTGTCTCTCGGGCAGTCGGTCACCCTGCTACGGCAAAACCACAGCTCAAAAGCTGGGAATGTGGTGCACCCACAGGCCATCTACAGGGAACTATGTTACAGCTACTCATCAGGAAGAAGTTGCGACCTCAGCCCTAGGGCTGGGAACTGGATGCCCCCAGAGAAGCAGCCCTGTTTCCACAGCCTCCTAGGCCGGGGTGGTGCACAGCCAGCGAACTTCTTCCCCCAGAGGTCCAAGGGTGTTGCAGATCTGGTCAAAACACGCCTGGGGTGGACCCCTGGAAACTTGCCGAAAGTAGCCCGCATCATGGGGGCAATATTTGGTAACTACCTTCCAAAAGCCCGTCCATTCCGGCCTCCCTTGGGAGGGGCCCCAATTGTTGGCATCGATGAAGGCCGGAAGGGGAACCGACCTTGCGCCTTGCGGCCTGTGGCTCAGGTTTGAAATGCCCACATCCTTGGCATCTACCCCACAGGCATACAAGTGCAACAAGGTGGCCAACGTGGCCAGAAGGTAGGAGTGAACACGGAGACCATTGGCAGCGTTTGCCTGGAGCCACTCACGGGCCTGGCTCTTGCACGTGGTACAGGAACCGATGCAGGCCCGCACCTGGCTCACCTTCAGGTCCTAGTCCAATCCACATAGAGCCACTGGTGAGGATGGGAGCAAGGAGCCGGGGAAAACGCCGCGCCATATCGATCTCCGGACCGTTTAAGGATGCATCATCCGTGAGCTTCAAGACCAACGCCTGAGACAGCTGGTAGCCTACACGGCTTTGTCCCCAGCCCAGGCGCGTGAGAACTCGGGCTTCCACCACAACCTGCCGAATCGGGTCCCACGTAAGCGTGAGCTCTGGGGGGAGAAAGTGCCGAGGCGAGGTGGGCCGCTTGATGTAGCTTGCTGCTTCACCAGCCGCGTGCACACCCGGGGTAAAGTCTTGAGCTTCTCTACGCATGCGTTGTCGCCGGCCTCAGGGGGACTCCTCAGCCTCAGCGGCTGGGTCTGCAGGGGGCCGGGCCCCGGACTCCGAGGGGGATCTAGGCCTTGCATGCTGGTTGGTCACGGCTGGACCTAGCCTCCTCTGACCGCCTCCCTGGTGGAGGGGAACGGGTTGAATCACGCGGAACCGAACGCAAATCCACACCGGACCCTGCTACCTGAGGCCTCCTCCTTCGCGGAGGGGTGGGAGGGGTAGGGCTTCTGTCCACTGAGCGCAAGACCAGACGAGGGGACGGAGAGCGCCGACGGTCACGCCGAGGAACCGGAGGGGGGGGAGGCGGCCATGCCTTCGCCGCCGGTTGGGCCGAAGAGCTGGAACGCCCTGGATCCGCCTCCTCAGGGAGGGGTGCCCCTTCCTGCTGGTCGTCTCCCACAGGAAGGCCCTGGTCCATGCGCTGTTGCCTGCGGATGTGAGGTGGGGGTCGTCGCTTGGAATGCTGGAGGGTCGCCGTAGAGCGCCACGACTTCCCCTCTGCCATTCGTTGGCGCTGCTCGCGCCAAAAGGGGCCACGACCCCATCACTGCTTCTTGAAGCAAAGGGTCTGCTGACCAGAGGGAAGCTCTTTCTTCTTTTTGGCTCGGCCGGCCGGCTTCGGGGCAGGTTCCTTTGCGAGCCCGGCTTCGCGTGCACCTGCCCCAGGAAGGGAAACCGCTTCCTTTGTCTTGCCAGGCCTCACCTCAGACACGTGCGAGGCTGCAGCCTTAGGAAGGGAAGCCGCTTCCTTTAGAGCTGAAGAAGAACCTGGAGTGTCCGGCCGCCCAGGAGGCGTGGAAACCGAGGCCTGGGCATGAAAGGACAGGGTTTGGTTATTGTGGAGTTTTTTACAGGGTTTCTGGAGACCTAAACAAGGCTGAGAATGGCCTGGAAGGAGGGTAAGCTGGCACCCAGAGCACAGCCATCTACGTCCTTCATTTTTGAGCCGGTGCGTCGGGTGGAGGGTAGGCCAGAACTGGGGACCGTTATGGGGCATGTCGATGCACGGCTGCGCAAGCAAACGTTCTAGCCTATCCATCTCATGAACCTGCTGGAGGTAAAGCTTACACTTCACACAAGTGATTGCCAGATTATTTGTTTTCAACCCCCCTACTTGCCAGACATGACCACCTACTGCTTCCGGGACATCCACTTTTGCCAGCAAAAGCTGGCGCTTATTAGGCCCTTTGGGTGGTTGGGGTTCCTCCCTTTGGCTTCGGGGGACAAAATCATCTTTTGAGGCGTGTTTCAAAACAACCACAGCTCGCGACGCCAGGTAGTCGCAGATCCTGGTCACGAGCCTATCCAGGTCCTGGACTTTCCGCCCTGCTACAGGCGGTATGGTGGCAGCTCGTTTGCCTGCCAACTCGTCAGCGCACTGGTTGGCCTGGTGTCTCCAAAGCTGGGAAAAGCCAAACCGCATTTCGAACTCACGGCTAGTTAGGTGGGATTTTACCCAAGTGGGCCTTATCCTACCACGGTCCTCCCAGACCGGGCCCCAAAAAGCCGGGGTTGTTTTTTGAAAGGATTTTTTGGTAAGGGTCCTTAGGGCTGGTTTACAGTCCCCCGTGAGGTCAACCTGACCAAGGGTGTGTTTGATCGTCTGCACAATGGCATAAGATTCACCGTGCGCGACGCTCGTTCCGGGGGGGGTGAGGCCAGACATGGTTCCTAACTCCTGAAACTGACCATTTTGAACCCGCCCCACGACTACAGACCAGCTCACCCTTCGCAATCGCGGATCCTTGGTGAACATGCCCCCTGATGCGTCTGTAGCAACCACTAACCCGTCTGCTACTACCTGGGAGGACGCAAGAAACACGCCCGTCTTGACTACGTCTAGGTCCCCCGAGGGAGCGACTGGGAGGTATTTAAGGGGAAGCATACCCCGAAGCCACAGGCAGTCCTCAGGGAAACGGCGCTTCTCCGCCAGAACGTACCCCGGTAACCGCATGCCGCCAGGGAAGGAAGGGCACTCATACATGAGGTGGCGCAAGGTGGCTCCGGAATCGCCACAAAACTTACAGACATCCTTGCCACCGTTGCCGTTATGGAGAATGGACCCTTGGAAAACAGCCCGATAGGCGTACCGGGTCGTTTTTGTGCGCACTGACTTGAGCAGGCGACGCGGGACCGTCCAGTCGACCCCGCCACCAGCACCCGCTGCCGACGAGGCCGAGCCCATGCGGCGAGACCTCTGGGTCTTGATGATGTCTGTGAGGAAAGACGAGGTTTGGCAGACAACCGAAACCTCAGAAGGCTTGATTTCGAGAACACGCTCCTCAAAAACCCAGCGGGAAGGATCATGGCCGTCGACCTGGAGGTCGCGGAGGTATTGGCACATGGCTGAGATGGGTCCAGTGACCACGGACCAACCGTGCTTCGCAGCCTCCAGCCGCTTCCAGACCACTCGCCAAGTGTCCTTTACTGCCTCCCATCCCATGCGGTTACATCTGGCCATCATCCTGAAAAGACTTTCCACGTGCTGGGTTACCACAATAAGGTAGGGATCCTGAACCTCGGGCCGTCATATCTAGAATGGTATCTGTTGAACCGTATCGGCTCCTGCCTGCGTGTCGGGCTACCGCTGCGCGCATGGTTTTCATATGCTTAGGGGCAACCCCCTGTGCTTCGTGGCCATAAAGACCCGAGGTGACCACACTGGAACGGTGCAACCGCAGCCGGACGCGGCGTGACGGGATGCGAAGCTTACCCAACTTCAGGTTACGAAGGCCACCTACCCGGAAGCGTTTCTGGGCAGTAGTAGTCCTGCGCCGACGGCCACTGCCACTGTCAAGGTGAAAATGTTTTGAACTCTCAAAGACGCCTTCAGATGCAACTCGATCTCAAAGTGAAACATGTGAGTGCATGAAATACTGCAAAGCAAATCACATGATAAAATGGGGACTTTCGATACGGCAAAATGTTCAACACCCCGCCTCGATGCTGCATTGAGCTGGCGGAATGCTTGCTTCGTCTACTTCACATTTGCCGATGCCCCACAGGAAACAACAACATACTTAGTTCAGGATTGCACTCCAAAAGTGTTGGCGTCTTCTAAGCTCTGCCTCAAAGGTCTTTGGCTTAGCTTCTACTACGCAGCACTGTACAGCTACGGCCTATGCGGAATCTCTTCCCACCGGCTGGTAAGGACAGAGATGTAGATGCTTGTATGGCCCAAGCGCAAGCACACAAGGTCTTTTCAAGATCTCGTCCAAGATTGAGATGGCCTAGTTACCATCAGGGCACGATTGCCCTCTGCGGGTTCAGGGTGCTCCACACCCATCACAGTCGATGTCGGGTTGTCACAACGAGATTGACACCAAATTGGTGTGACAAAGCTGTAGAGAGATTGCTGGATTTCAAGGTCCACACGGACTGGCAAGTGAAGTTTCATGAGCATCACAAGCTATGTACATAAAGCTATATACATGCGACCACTGCGCAGCATCATGAACATTTCCAAGTGGAATGAAAACACTGGATCATCCTCCACACACTTTGCATGGCTGATAGCCTCGCCTCATGGCTTCACGCTTGCTGTACCTGAGTACCCGCTTCGCACACTTCAGCTGCGGACACCCCCGCACACGGTGGAATGCATATCCACGGCTGGCAGTCACGAACACAAAGCAGTGCTCATCAGGATCTCGGATTGGCGGAAGGTCTGGTGTCCGAAGTGGTGCACTAGGCTGGTCGGTGCCTGGTGCTGCAGACGAAGGTCCAGCCGTCGGATCTGGCTCATCTTCACTCGCGTCTCCATCTGTTGCTTGCTGCGGCAAGTTAAGGTTAGGGTCTGTAGGGATCTCGGCGGGTTTGGGAACCGAAACCCCACTAACCTCTACGTGCACTCGCACGGTGGGTGCACTCCCTGCTTTTGCTTCAGCAGTCTCACGCAGCTGCGTCGCTCTGTTCCGTCTGCAACAGAAACAGATACACATAGCAACGAAAATCACGATCTGGATAAGTGTCAGGCTCACTTGCGGGTGATTAACCATGAAGTCATGGATCAAGAAAATCGCATGTAGCACCTTTTCAAGAAAACTCCACAGCATGCTCTCGTAGCCACCATCAGCCTCATCGCTAGTGTTCTGGCCCAAGGCGTCAGCACTGGTATTGGGCTCATCTGGGTTGGCACCAGCGATGCTGTCAAGCTGAAGGATTAACGCAAGAACCTGAAGAACTTGTTGCACGTTCACAGATCCCTTCTTGACTACTCTGCAAATCTTCCGACGCGATTCGTGATCAAGCAGCTCTGACTCGCTGACGACTTGAAACCCGTTGTCCTTGCAGCGCACGTTCAGCCTTCCAAGCAGGAACTCAATCCTCTCAGGCTTAAGTGCTTTCGTCGGCAAGTCCGACACGTTGTCTCGCGTGCCTACGGGAATCACTTCAAGAAGTTTCTCCTGTGTCTTTTGCTGAAGCCACAGCAACTTCCCGTCTATGTGCCGTGTTCGTCCTACCCCTTGCCGATTGCCAAGGGATCTGGCGGCAGCATTGTCGCATAGGCACGACAACTTCACATCAAGGTCTGGGCACACGTGGCATATGCAGTTTTGCAACAGGATGGCGGTGGCGCTGCCTGCAACAAGCGAGTTATACTCGGCTTCACACGATGACAGGCTTATAACCTTTTGCGTGTGAGAGCTTGAATACAGCAGTTGGCCATCCCATACCACGCAGCAAGCGCTCACGCTCCGGCGCGTGCGCTTGTCTCCACTCCAGTCGCTATCTGAGAACATCTCAAGCACTGAGGTTTTGTGCTCAGACACACGGTTGCACACCAGCCCCTTTCCCAAGGTTGGCTTTGAAAGCCCGATCACATGTGACCGATGGGAACTCACATAGCTCGTGAGGTGCCTGAGCAGTTTCCAGCACCCTTGCGTAGGCTTGTGTGCACGGGTCGCGAGATACCGGATGCCGAACTGAGATGCCAGCAAATCAACGCTCAGATACATGAGTATCCCCAAGGCAGATCTGTAGCGCGTCGCCGTCTCCGGATCAAGCTCTGGGTCTGGCTCAGAATCGGTTGGCAATCCCCCAGTTGGGAACGGTGCTGCCTTGGACCTCGCCTTTGCACCTGATAAACCCGTTACTTGAAGAAGTTTGTCCAAGTACTTAACGTCAGGCTCTACAACCAAAAGCTCAGGGCTTACAAGGACGTGGCGCCTCTTCAGAAAAGTTACTTCTTCTCCTACTGAACGGATCCAATCAACCGAAACTTTGAATTTGCTTTTCAGGTGCCTCTCTAGGTCCTCCAAGCGTTTCACAGGTCCTGTGCACAGCATGTCGTCGACGTGCACCATGCCTGCCCCAGCTGGCTTTGGAATTCTGAACAAGACAGGCTGCTCTGCCAGAGGCTCTGCCTCCACAGCCGTTTTGATCTCCTGCATGAAATCCCGGAACCAGGTAGCCGACCCGTCTCTCTGCCCCGGCAGCATGCGTAGTAGCCTGAACCACTGGCCATTCACTTTGGTCAGGGTTTCATGCTCTTGCTTGCATTGGAGAAAAGCGTCTGAAACGTCAAGGCTCATCAGTGCCCATCCTTCGTGGAAGTGGCGAACGAAGAGGGCCGGTATGATGCGCAGCATGCACTGCGTCGTGGTCGGTGCAAAGAGATGCTGTCTCTCTGGATCCAAATGTGCAAACTCTCTTGCGACTAACCTTGATCTCCTCAGCCACTTCTTTTCGCCACCCAAAGTTTTAGCACGCCAGCTGCGTACATACTTGGATGACAATGTCCTGTGGCCTGGCTGCCACGATTGCATTTGCTCAAGCACACTGCTGCCCAGGAGGCGTGCAAGTTCGAATGCGTCCGCTGCAGCATCAATTTCTGCTTGCTCAGATGCACTGCACTGTGGCTCGATTTCGCTGAAAGGCTTGATCAAGATTGAAGGGATGTCAAGGTCAGAACCAGGCTGTTCTGCCCACTCACTTTGATTGTCATCCTGGTCTTCGCAATCAAGAAATTGCTCTGCACTTTCGTCTACCAACTCAATGGATTCATCAAGATGGAACATTTCTGCATCATGTGCACTAACTTGCAAAGCATCAAGCCTCAGCTTCTTCCGGGCTGGTGCATCCCCGCCTGCGTGCTCGGCGGCATGCCTCACGACTCCAGGCGGTAACATGTCCTCTCCTTGGTCCATGCTCGCCATAGGAGAATCTAGGGGGGCGACCCCTATTGGTGTTTCAGCCTGTGGCGGCTGAAGCGGTGTTGAGCTCATGGGCGTAGGCGGCTCAGGTGTGTACGCAGCTGGTATGCGTGGTGGCGGTGGCACAAGCTCTGAAAGCATGGCATCATCAGGCAGTAGGTGTTCCGGAAATGGCATGGGACGCTCTGAAGCTCCCTGCTGCGACGGCACTTCTGCCACTTGCTCACGTGCTGCCTCACTTGCTTCTTCCCCGCCTGCGCTCAGCGCCTCTGCCTGAGTCTTCTGTTTGCGGGCCTGGCCAACTTGTCCTGCAAGGAACGACGCCTGTGTCCACGGCATGTCTACCAGACTGGCACACATTGTCGCTAGATATTGCTTAGGCAACCTGCGGATGGATCTGGAAGATAGCATGTAACCCCCTTCAGTGACTCCAAAATGCAGGTCTGAAACCGGAAGTTTCCCTAGCCAAAGCATTTTGCACCATCTAGCTTTCCCTTTAATGGAACTTTTGACACGGGCAAACACTGTCTCCCCAAAACACACCAATTTGCCTAGGTATGGCCGCCCATTGATCACGTGAAAAGCACTTAGATCATTTTGCCTAGACATCCGCGTGTGCAACCACGCGGCGTGGCGCCAAGCATAGGCGTGCATCGGGTGGCTGGACCCGATGGTGGTCTCTGCCCGCTCTTCAAATTGGTCCAAGATGCACCCTGCCAGTTGCCTGATGCCGTCTATGCTCTGCTCGGCCTCATTGCCCTGATGGTCACTCGCCTCCGTCTGCTCAAGATGGGTCTGGAGGCCCATTTTGCTCCGGAAGGCCTTGATGCCTCGTTGCAGGGCCAGGCAGGCCGGCTCTGAGTCTGACCTTATGGTGCATGTTTGGTGACCACAGTAGTTCAAGAATCTGCAAGTTTCGGCGACAAGGTACTTGAAGGCAATTGTGCCACCCTTGGCAGGTGTCGGAATGGCATGGACTGCACCAGTGTGGGAATCCTTCAACACCAGCACCACAAGTTTCTCTTGCATGTGACCTTCAAACTGGGCAGGAGTGCGCCTACCAGTATATGCAAAATCCATGCAGCACACGGAATCCTCACGCACATCTGGCTTTACACGCACATGCTTATCTGCTTTAGCTCTGAACCTCACGCAATGCGGGCACCAGTCAGCATAAGGCATGTGGCTTAACTCGTGGCGCCTCTGCTCCTCAGCCGTGGGTGCTTCCACGAACTTTTGCTCACGCAACGGCTCACGCCCATCCGTCTGGAACTCGTGCTGCTGCAGCAGCTCCTGCGTCTTCAGGTGCTGCTCTATCCGCTGGAGGACTGTCTTCTTGCCACCTGACTTACCTATCCCAAGGACTTGGCATGCCGTCCTGAGGGTGCTTAGGGTACAACCCAGGTGAAGCTCTATGCCATTCACGATTACATGCCCTTGGGCTGGCACATCCTCGGCTTGAACAAGTGGTCCAACGCCTCCCCCGTCATCACCAGCAGCAACATTTTCATCGTGCTCATCATGCTCTTCAAAATTCATCGCATCATCTGGCACATCGGGAAAGTCATCATCGTGCATTGCTGCTGAAGGCATGGCATTGGGCACACGAGAGAACAAGCTGTCGATGTTCACGGGATGCACAGAGCCAATGGTGATGGTCTGACGGTTCACCGGAGGGGCAATTTCGCAATCTGCTTGATCAAGATTTTCCACAAGGCTGTTGACCTCAATCACTTGCCAGCCTGTGGGTCTCTGCTGCAGTGTCGTCCTGTATGCCACCCCTTTGTGCCCAAGTGGGACTGTTACACCAAGGAAGTTTGTGGTGTAGTCTCTCCGGGCAAAGATGCCGGGCTGGACCTCGACAAAATTATCCGGCAGGCTTAACCAAACATCCCCGACCGTCAGCGCCATTACAGCTCTATCGCCCTCTCGATCAAAACACGCTGACACATTCATGATTGTTCCCGTGGCGTGCAAAGAATTGTGGCGATAGTGTAACGGTACACGGATTGCATTGTCCGGGCTTGTCAAGAAAGGGGTATTGTCGGTATGTATCAGATTCCAACCCCGTTTGAGGAGTTTCCCCACACTAAACAACGGTTGCGCCACACTCCCTAACAACCACCTTTCCTTGAACTGAACCCCATCTATGTCAAGCACTGCCGTCCTCATCTGCGATCCGGAAATCACACTTCCCTGAGCATCACGATAGCTGTTGTTCGTGGTGCCCCCAGCAACCCCAACATGGCGCCAGGATTCAGGCAGGCACGACTCGTCTGAGCCTGAGTCTATCACTAGCTCGATAGTGGTTCCTGGCAGCCCGGTGGTCACTGCCCGCACATGCAGTTCATCGCGCGCATCAGCACTCTTCTGAGTCATCAATGCGTGCCTTATCCTCGCCGGGACATGTTTGCTGACTTCACACTTGCGCACGGCGTTGCATTCGGCGGCAAAGTTGCTCGCATGGGTGCTCAAACACGCAGCTGCACAGGCAGGCCTGTCACTAGGCATCAAGTTGATACCACGCAGTTCGCCCTCAGGCACGGTCCAGGCACCATCTTCATCTGCATATGACATGTCAAACATCTCAACGCTGGTGCTCTGAACAACAGGCTGCAACTCGGCTGGCTTAGGTGAAGTCACCGCTGCATTGGCAACCGATTGGCACACACTCACGAAGCTCAACCAACTTGGGTCAGGGTCGCCCTGGTGGGATTGCCCATCGCACATGAGCACTGCATTGATGCGACCCTCTTGGCAAATGGTGAACTCCGGGCCTGTCATGTCAATCTGCTAAACTTCAAGTCGCTCTTTTTCCTTGAACCAGTAAAGGCGCTGTCGGTAAAACATGAGTCACAAATCCACACATGCTCATCAACCCTTTGGGTTGGTAGGTGGGGTTCCCAGGTAGTAGAAAAACTTTACACCCCGCCTTGATGTTGTGCGAACTGTAAGCTCAACATCACTCTACAGTAACGGGTTTGTAGAAACTGTACAGGTATGTCGTTGGGCTCATCTGGTATTGTGCGATGGCCTCGTTGTGCTCTCCCTATTGGAGTCCTTGCACTCGGTGAAAACTGTTCCCACTGCTTCCTCGTGGGTAACACTTCGCTCAGGTAAGCTTGTACTCGTTGTAGCTCACACTGTACGGAAAAGTGAAACATTCCATCAACAGCCTTACTGGATTTGATTGTAGCAATTCGACAAAAGTTAGGCTACAAGGCTGGAAAGTATCCAAACAAGCCCTACCACAAAGGAAGAACAGCGAGAGTGGAACGCCACATTCAGAACCTCAGGAGACAAAGCCTCACGATGATTGAAATGGTCGAGGATCGGATTGGGGAAAAGATTCCTGAAGATCATGCTTTACGAGCGTGGGCAATTCACCACGCAGCATGGTTGTTCAACAGGTACCACCTACACTCAGGGACGCAGAGTACAGCTTTCCAATTGGTCTACGGGAGACCATACCAAGGGCAGATTTTACCCTTCGGAGAGTATGTGTTTGGTCTGGCCAAGCCTGGAGGAGTGAAGAATCGATCCTTGTGGACAGGAGGAATATGGGTTGGAAAGGACGACCGGGACATGGACGTGATTACATCAAAAGATGGGATCTTTACGTCAAGATCTGTGCGGCGCACACAACCAGCGTGGCGCGCACGTGAGACCCTTCAACTTCAGGGTTCTCCTTGGACGAAGAAAGCCCCAAGGCTAGGGCACACCGCGCATGCGGCACCGTTACCGAGAATCATGGAAGAACCAGGCAAAGAGAAAGAAGGAGGAGAAAATGAGCCAGAGCCAGCAGGAGATGAAGCAGGATCTGATGTGGAAAGTTCAAAGCATGACACAATCAGTGATCTATTGCTGAGCAGTGGTCAACCTACACCTCGAAGTTCATCAACGGATTCCAACCAAGGCGGGGGACAAAAGAGAGAAACTGAAGGAGAAGGAAGAGAGGAACCTGCGAAAGCTAGTAAAACAGCAGATGCTGAGGAGCCACCAACGAAGCAACAAAAGACTGCGGAAAGTTCACCTACAAGTGCTGATCCTGGAAGTCCGAAAGGAAGTCTATTTCCACCGTTGTACGCCGGACAGGTAGAAGAACAGGAAGACGAAACAGGATATCATGAAGATGACCTTTGGGAAGAAAGAGTCTGGAAGGAATGCGAAGAGGAATATGAAGCGGATAGTGAAGGAGAAGAAGAAGATGAGGATCGACCACCGAAAGTCAGCGAAGAGGAACTTGAAAGATTGGATGCAGAGGCAGGAAAAGCTGAACTTGACAAACTCGCCAACATGAAGGTTGTGAAGACGATCAAGAAGGAAGAGTGTTCAGAGGAAGGTAAGTTTCTGACACTAAGGACAGTTTTCGATTGGAGAAAGAGAGATGGAGTTTGGAAGCGTAGATGCAGAATTGTGTGTCGGGAATTCCGTGCGGGAGCCCAGAGCACGGAGGAGACTTTTAGTCCTACGTCAGGACACGCAGCAGTGCGAATGATGTTTCTTTTTCATCTCATCTACAATTGGGAGCTTACAGTTCTTGACATTCGTGACGCATTCTTGCAAGTCACGCAGAAAGCTCTGATGTATGCTGATATCTCACCGTGGATTCGAACACTACTTGGTTTGGATGAAGACCACGTATGGAAAGTGGAGAAGTGTCTGCCAGGGCAAAGATCAGCGGCAGAACAATGGTTTACCCATTTGGTTGAGATTTTGAAGCGTTTGGGATTTGAGCAATTTGTTGGGATACCCTCAATCTTGAAGCACCGAGTGAAGAAGATTGCAGTGTCGATTCATGTCGACGACGAGCTAGTTGCAGGTGCAAAAGGCGAAGGAAGATGGCTGATATGCGAGCTAGAGAAGTTTTTCAAGCTCACAGTTGAGGGACCGTTCCCATCCCACCGGGGATCGGGAGAACAGCTTCATTACCTGAAGAGGACCTATGAGTTCCTTGAAGAAGGAATTTTGGTGACAGTGTCGAAGAAGCACTACGAGAAGCTTAAAGGACTCTACAAGCTGGGGAACCGAAAGCCAAGACAAACCCCAGAGCACCAGCTGATTGGAACAGTGGACAATTCCAAAGAACTGGAGGAGAACGAGTGCAAGAAGTTTCGTTCAGCGTTGGGAACACTGTTGTACATTTCTCAAGACCGATGGGATTTACAGCATGTGACGAAGTGTTTGGCAAGTAAGATGTCGAAGCCAACGGAACAAGCGTTAACCTGTTTGAAACAAGCTTTGCTCTATGTGCAAGGAACAGAGCAACTGGGATTCCTACTGAAGTACACAAAGGTTGGAAACAAGATGATGGATGCGATCTATCAAAGAGAAGAGCAAGAAGAAGAAGACGAAGAAAAGAAAGGAACACACAGTATGGAAGTATTCACGGATGCAGATTGGGCATCAGACCGTGAAGCGAGATGGTCTACATCATCAGTGATTGTGTGTGTGAATGCAGTGCCAGTACTTTCGTATAGCAGGACCCAGAAAGCTACAGCTTTAAGTTCGGCAGAGTCCGAAGTGCTAGCATGCTCAGGAGGAGCATCAGAAGCGATGTTACTGAAGAAGTTGTGGATGTTTCTTGCAGGAAAGTTACTCGTGGAGATCCGGATGGATTCAAGTGCGGGAAGACAATGGATGATGCGAACAGGAGTCGGAGGACTCAAACATATCGATCTGAGAGTATTATGGCTTCAGCGAGGGGTGAAGAACAACAGCTTCAAAGCAAAGCCAGTGCCTACCAAATTAAACATTGCCGACTTGAATACAAAACGCTTAGGAGTATCTCGAAGGAGATTTCTCATGTACCATATTGGAGCCATGGTGTGGAATGGAGAAAGTCATGAGCGTTATGGGAAAGAAGAAGCAATGGAACATGTGGCAGGTGAAGTTTGCCGAAGCCAAGTTCGAGCACTACGTGCAACTTTGTTGAGTGAGCGAGGAAGCAAGACGGCTAGAGCGATGTACTTGACAATGATGGTGAATATGATTTCTCAGATTGCAGGACAACCAGACGATTTTGGAGGACGAGAACGAGAAGAACGAGAATTTGTTTTCATCTATGTGAAGGAAGTAAGTGGATGGATTATTCTTTTCAGTGTGCTACTAGGAGGAATTTTCGCTTTACTCTTGTTCTACATGGTCGAGCAGAAGGTGAACGAAGGACGACAGGAACCACAGGAAGAAGGACCACAGGAACCACAGACCACAGGAAGAAGGACCACAGGAACCACAGGAAGAAGGACCACAGGAACCACAGGAAGAAGGACCACAGGAACCACAGGAAGAAGGACCACAGGAACCACAGGAAGAAGGACCACAGGAACTGCAGGAAGAAGGACCACAGGAACCGCAGGAGGAATTCACTATTCGAAGATTTGTGCAAAAGTATTGTCCGCCCGATGAGGATGATGTTCAACGTACAGCAAGGGCAGTCAATATGTATTTCCGTGATGCACCAGAGGATTCAGCGACAGGCAGTGGTAATGGGATGCCTGGAATCAGTACAGTACCAGCAAGCCAAATCCATGTGAATGACGAAGAGCTTGCAAGGCGATTTCAAGAATGGGGAATGGTTAATATCATTCCTATGGCACAGGATGTGGACGAACAGCTACGAGCACAACCCCAGTATGTGTACACGCCTCATGGCAAGAGGTACCACCGACCTACATGTGCAGATGTGCAAAGGTCAGAGAGATTCACTTACAGTGCAGCAGTGCATGCGAGATTGCACTACCGTCCTTGTGGCAATTGCAGGCCCGGGACCATGTGAGTGAATCCACATCAATCGCAAACAGAACTTCTTCGGAAATGTAGTTCATCTCGAGAGAAAACTTCACCACTTTCTCGGCCAACTTCTTCGTCGGTGCTTTCCCCGGCACTGGAATCGCCCACGAAAATCGAGTCCATGAATCAAGAATGATCAGACTCACACTGTTCTGACCCATGTACATGAAGTCCATCTGGATCACTGGCTTTCCTGGGTCTTCATACTTTGCTTCACTGCTTTGTGGGGTATGGTCCTGTTTCGACTTTGCTGCTGCACAGAAATCACACCATGGTTGCATTGGCATGTGGGTTGCCATATGCTCTTCAATCTCTGCTTCTGTCGGTTCGGGCACTCCGGGTCTTGTTCTTGCTTTGGGCCTTTGCTTCCTCAGCCTGTCTGCAACTTCTTCTGTGTCCTCATCTCTGTCTTCGGTGAGGTAGTTGCACAGTCTCCTGAACATCTTCACCTTTGACCCTGAGACGCTCAAACCCAAATACCGACAACCTTCTCGCAGCTTCTCAATCTCACTCGTTGCTGTGAGTGACTCTCCATTCACCACAATAGTACTTCCCATGTCGAGTTCCAACTCTTGGTGTCCTCCTGCCTTTCCTTGCTGCTTCACAACTCCTTTCGGCACTGGCACCTGCAACTCTTCTGGAGCTCCTCTTTCTCTTCCAAACCATTCTGGCTCCTCTTCCATCTTCTTTTCTTCCTCCTTTGGTGCTTCTTCTGGTGCTACCTCTTCTACCAAGCACTTGTCCAGATACTCTGGTGTCCTGTGCAAGAATGTGAGAATTTCTGATCGAAAAAGCAATCCCGGTATTCGATCTTCCAAGTCGGATTTTCGCTCGAGCAATTCCGTTGCTTCAATCACTTCCCATTCGTTGCCCACCTTCACGATGGTGGTCCTGTACTTCCAAGTACCTGTCGGCGGCTTTACAAACTCAAGTCCAAAATGGCGATGGACTGGCGTTCCATTCGGTAGAAGGCTCCAATCCTTCTCTGGGACTTTACCAAAGTCATAGGCCAAAGTCACCTTGACTGCCCTGACTTGCTCGACTCCTCTAACTTCCGCTGTCAATCTCAAGCTATTCCTCTGGTATTCCACAGGCACCCGTGCCTTACCATCGGGAGATACAAGTTCCCCCGCCTGGGTTTCTTCTCCCCAGGTCTCGCCCCCCTGGCGCTGTTTGCATCCCACTGACACAAACTTCCATCCATTTTTGAGTAGCCTTCCTAAAGACAGCAAGATGTTATTGGTGTCCGACAACACAAAGTCCTCAGTCACACTGCAGCTACTGAACTGCAAAACTGCTCGCCGCATACCTTCAACTCGCATCGCACCCCCTTGTGCGTCTTGCAACCTCAGAGAGGTTGGGGTCGAAACTTCGACGCCTGCATCCGACAATCTTCGTGGTAACAAACTCACATCTGCTCCTGAATCCAAGATCACCACATGTTGCTTTGTGTCCAACTGGACCATTCGCACATTGAGAGGTTCCGATCCTCCCTGACTCAGAGGTTCCAATCCTCCTTGACTCAGAGGTTCCAATCCTCCTTGATTCAGAGGTTCCAATCCTCCTGGAGGTCCCAAATCCTCCTTGAACTCTTTCCAAGCTGTTTTCATACCATTGATACAGCTCATCACTCTCATGATCTTGTTTGTTCTCACTCTCATCCCCGATGTAGTAGCACTCTGGTCCTTGCACCTCTATCCTTCTGGTGAACCAATCACCTTCTTCTTCTGAAACTTCGCTAAGCTCATAGTGCTCTGTGCCGTCAGGTGGTGTGTTCGCAATGTGATGGAAATCAATGTTCCTCACTCTCCTTATCCTGTATTGGCTCGCACTCTGCGACGGAGTAACAGACTCGACTGTCGAGTGGGGTACCTCGGTGCTGGCCTCGCTCGCCTGCACTTCTCGAACATTGCGGTTTGGACACTCGTTTCCCCAATGTCCTCGCTGCTTGCAGAATCGGCAAACATCTCTGTCCAACTTCTTTCCTCCACCTTTCTTTCCTCCTTTGCCATGCTTTCCACCTTTCTTTCCGCCTTTCTTTCCTCCTTTGTGGAAACCTTTGCCTCGTCCTTTCTTTCCTCCTTTGTAGCTTCCTTCTCGTCCACCTTTTCTCCATTGGCGAAATCCTGCTCCAAAGCTTGACCACGAGTAGGATCCTTTTCCTCCTTTGTTTCCTTTGTTGCCTTTGTTTCCTTTTCCTCCTCCTTTCTCGTACACTGCATCCACTTCCATTGGTGCTGGTCCTTGATCTGCATTCGAACTGCTCGCTGTGTTCTGCAAGGTCTTTTGCTTCAACACCGTCTGGTAATCCCAAGTTTTGCTGCTTTGCTCGTATGAAAGAATCGCTTGCTTCACTGACATGTAGTTTGTTCCTTCGGGCATTGTCAAAGTAAGGTGGTCTCGAATCGCCCTCGGTGAACATCGAAGCAAAACTCCCATCAACAAATCTCGATCGTAGGTCTTTCCTGAAGCGATCTCGTACTCCCGAACAAGGTTTTCCAGTGAACCAATCTGCTCCACCATGCTCTTGGCCCCATCGAAGTTGGGAAACATCCCAATCGCTTGACTGAGGGTTAGAGCTCGTTGTTTGGTGGCTGGTTGGTATTCCCAAAGCAAACTTTGATAGAGACGATACCCACATCGCTCCCTGCTCCAATTTCGAGACAGTTGCGTTGCTGCTCCCCGCATATACGAAGTCAGTATGTGGTAAAGCTTTGTCGAAAGTTCTCTCTCCACTGTAGTGAGAGTCGAAACATCGATCGGCGTTGCTCCCAGACTTTCAATCATACTTAGAGCTTCTGAGTACTGCGAATCGGCAAAACCTAGCCAATTCAGAAACTGATGTTTCCAGGTTGTAAAATCCGGTGGATGCTCTCCCGAGGCTTGTGGGTTCCAAACATCTGGTGCCTTGATCGCCTTTGTCGCACTTTCAATCCTTCGGTTCAGATCATCCGAACTGCTTGCTTGTTGCTCCAACCTTTGTAGCGCACTCATTCCAACTTGGGTCGCCCTTGTCAATGCAGTCAGAATTTCAGAAAGTTCTGTGGGTTGTTGGGGTGGTACATTCTGCTGCATCCCTTGCACTGCAGAAAACTGTAACACGACAAGCACACACAGCATCGCTCCTCTCTGTTGTTTTCTCACACAAGCACACGAACGCAAGTGATCTCTCCGTGCCCCTCTGCTCAAGCGCCTCCGAAAACATGAATGTTGCAATCTCCACAAACATGACTGACGACATGACTGCAAGTGCACTGTCGCTTGCAAACATCCAATGCACAACATGATCGCACCTGATACTCCAAGCATAAGCATCATTGCCATTCCTCCATTGTAATCGAATTGCATAGTCTTGGGGTCGTAGAGGTTCTTTGCTCCTGGAATGCTGGTCCAAATCCACATCACCAATGGATCTCTTGTTCCATTCATAGTCTTGTCGGAGTAGAGGCTCTTGTTTGTACAAGGCCAGAGAATTTTGATTCCTCCTGGTAGTCGATCTCTGTTTTCTCCTCCTGGTAGTCGATCTCTGCTTTCTCCTTCTGGTAGTCGACCTCATCGTCCTGACCAATCTCCCCATTCATCTTCCTCATTTCCAGGGTTTGGCTCCTCGCCCCTTTCTCGCATTCTCCTCCTTTCTGCTCTCCTCCAAGGAGAATTCGGGTAGAGCGTAGTGGCTTGCGTTGCTCCCCCTCGCTTCGGTGGTGGTCCCTTTGGCTCTGGAGGTGGCGCCTTGCTTCCAGCAGGTCGTTCCTTCGGAGGTGGTCCTCTGGAACTGCTCCCTGGCTCATTTCTCGCATCTTCCATCCTGGGTTGTAGGGTCCCAGGTCCCGTCCTGGGTTGTAGGGTCCCAGGCCCCGTGTCTCGGCTGGAACTCGCTGTTCCACTGCTTTGGCTTCGCTGGCCGTACCTGGCTCGAAAGTATGCAACTCCACGAGCAAATTCCTTGGATTCCCTGGCTCTTGCTTCGTCTCCTGAAGGAATTGCACCGGCACGTCTTGCAGCATACTCTTCCTCATTCCGGCGGATGTGTTCCGCCACTGCTGCGTTGCTGGGTTCCCCGTCCAGCGTGTGAAGAGGAAGCTTCGTACCACTCGGCATTGGGTCCGGAGGTGGACACTCTGGAGCTCGTTCTTCTCCTGGCGGTGGACACTCTGGAGCTTGCTCTGGTTCTGGGCCCGCTGGTGGCGGTGGCCCTCCTGACTTTGGAAACCGAACTGGTTCCTGCAAGGCTCGTTCCCTTGCTCGCCGTTGGATCCTTTCCGTCTCTGCTGCGAGTGCAGAGAGTCTCTCCAGCTGCCTTCGCCTGCGTTGCTCAGCAGACACTTGCTGCTCTTGCAGCTCCAAGGCGATGTGCCCAGACGAAAGTGTTCTCGGCTCCCTTCTTGGTGTAGGTGGTGCCTCTTGGTACACCATTGTAGTTTCGGGGCTAGAGGAACTAGGACTCCCGATCTCCACTGGCCCGTCTGGTTCTCCCCCTTCCAAGGGAATGTAATCTCTTCCTTCCACCACTGGTCGTTCGGGCTTCTTCTTCGGCTTTGGAGGCATATACCTTGGTGCACTTCCACTTCAGCTGAACTGCTTGCTGAAGATCCGTAGCCTTTTCCCATGCCAACACGGTGAATTTTGATCTCCTTTCTTCGTGGCTCCATTTCTTCTTCTTGTTCCCCTTCTTCCATGGGCTCTGCGGGTTCCATCGGCTCCATGGGTTCTGTGAGTTCCATTGGCTCCATGGGTTCTGTGAGTTCCATGGGCTCTGTAGGTTCTGTGAGCTCCATTGGCTCCACAGCATCAGGGTTCCAACCCAAACCATCATCACGGCCACGAGGCATGGCTTCGGTCCTGGATGCACAGTGTGCTCCGCTACCATGCTAAACTTCAAGTCGCTCTTTTTCCTTGAACCAGTAAAGGCGCTGTCGGTAAAACATGAGTCACAAATCCACACATGCTCATCAACCCTTTGGGTTGGTAGGTGGGGTTCCCAGGTAGTAGAAAAACTTTACACAATCGCAACACGAGCAACGCGATGCTGGGTGGTTGCAGTGCTTGGCGCAACTTGAGAAACTGAAGGCCCGAGCGTGCTCACAGTCGTTGCGGTGTCGGAAGGGTGCCCAGATGGTGCATTCTGGACTGCTTGGACACGCGGTGCACTCCAACATTCACTGGCATAATGACCCTTCTTACCGCAATTATGACATGTTCCCTTTGCACGCTGGGCGCTGGCCTTTACCTGTGCCTGGGCTTTCTTGCTGGGAACCTTTGCCTTTGGGCTGCTCCTTGCCTTTGCCTTTGGGATGCCTCTCCTTGCCTTTGCCTTTGGGCTGCCTCTCCTTGCCTTTGCCTTTGGGATGTCTCTCCTTCCCTTTGCCTTTGGGATGCCTCTCCTTGTCCTTGCGAATTAACGCATCCACTTCCATGGGCACTGGCGATTGCTCTTGCCCAGCACTTGGCGCCATGGGCACCACACCCAAAGCCTGGTGCATCTTCGCTGAGGTCCAGGAGGTGGTTGTCACCTCATAGCCCAGGACGTAATCCCTGATGCTCTGGTATGTGCTAGCTTCAGACATTTGCAGCTGCACATGTTGTCTCAGCGCATGAGGCAGGCAACGGACCAGTGTCCCTAGCATCACGTGCTCACCTGGCGAGTTGTTGGTGACCTTGCGAAATTCTTCAGCTACCCTTTCTAACCCCTGAATCTGTTCACGAAGGCTCCGGTCTTTCGTGAAGGTTGGCAGGCTCATCAAGGCGTTCAGAAGGGCTAAACCTCGGAACTTGGTTCGTGGTGCAAACGTGTTTGTCAGGACTCTCCAAACCTCCAGGCCACTCTTGTCAGGCACTTGGCGAAGGATTGCTTTAGGCTTTGCACGCAGAACACTGGCAAGGATTGCAAACAACCGCTGGGATCTCGCGACGCGGGCTGCGTCGGCTGTGCTCAGATCCACCGGCGTGTTGAGGTTTTCCTCCACGATCTTGAGATCCGTTTCGTACTCATGATCCGCGAAGACTAGCCAAGTCCGAAAGCTATGACTCCATTCAGCCCATTGAGCAACATCATTGTCATGCACAGCACTGCCAAACTCCGTAGGACGATTCAGGATCTTATTTGCATCGGCAAACCCCGCTGTACCGCTCGAACTTGAGGGCCTGGCAACGGCTGCTTGAGCAGCCTGTGCTGCAGCTTGGGCCGTCTCGACCATCTGTGCCATCAGCATCTGCATCTGGGCCATGTCAAGCTGTCCTGCTGCAGGGCTGCCTGGGAGGAACGGGTTTCCAGTGCCACTGGCTGTGGCTTCCTGAGGCAACACGGGCAACTGCTGGCCTTGCGAGGACTCCATCGGGACTGTGTTTAAGCAGAAAAATGCTCACTCCAAATCAATCACAGAATCGGACTGCTTCAATGCACGGTTGAAGGTTTGGCTCGCACGAGGAGACTTATGGCGACGCTTCAGGCCTTGACGGCTTGCTGGAGGCGCGGGACGCACTGAAGAGCTGGCAGGCTCACAATCAGTGCAGCGCAACAACAAGTGAAGCTCTGCGTCGGCTGCTTCAAGATCTCTCTCAAACGACGAGCTCTCTTCTTGAGGGTGCAGATGTGCAAGCTGTGTGCTCTCAGGTACACAGCTGTCAGCAACCTCCTCAGCCCCGTACACAATGAAAGCCTCTCTGAGATCTCCCTGGCTAAGGCACTCAAGTCCAAACTGCCACACCTCAGGCACGGAGTGCAGTTGCTCAAGACGCTGCTCAAATGCTTCCTGATACCTGTAAAGGATCTTACCCCAAGAGACTTGCGACCTATTCTCAGGTTTGGGCCTGCGAACCAACTGCTCAACGTAGAAGCTATGCAACCTTTCCTTGAGAAGCTCAGTCGACTCCTGGGTCGCCGTCTTGCTCAAGCACGCAATGGCTCGTCCGGTCGGCCCCGGGAACTGCAAGCTACGGGTCCCTGAATCCTAAACCAACAGGACAACGTCAAGAGGCTCCACACGAACTTCGCCTTGCAAAGAACGAGAACCCCGTGTCTCGAAGCTTGGGTCAGCCCAAGCTCCGCTACCATGAAAATGTTTTGAACTCTCAAAGACGCCTTCAGATGCAACTCGATCTCAAAGTGAAACATGTGAGTGCATGAAATACTGCAAAGCAAATCACATGATAAAATGGGGACTTTCGATACGGCAAAATGTTCAACACAAGGCCTAAATCCTTGACCACGTCGACTATGTCAGGGTCCCCTGGCCGCAGCAGCTGTCGCTGCGCCGCGGCCGAGCGGGATGTTCCGGCCACAAATTTTGTTTTCTCTTGGCTGAGGACGAGACCTTCAGCCTGAAGACTGGCCTTGAGCACTCGAAAGGCTTCATAAGCCGCTCCCGCGGCTATATCCGGCGAGGCATGGAGGGAGTCTGCAGAGACATCGTCCAACCATACGTCGCAATGATGCAAGCCTGTGACTCGTTTCAGTCTATGTAAGGGTTCAGACATGGTGAGCTTGGCCAAGGTGGGAGCGTACGGCACGGGCATCCCTGGATCATGCCCCGACCTGGGAAGATGGTGGGACTGGGCTGGGATTCCCCCACCACCGTCCGACCTCCCTGGTAGAGGCGAAGGGAGAGGCACAGGGCCAAGGCTGGGAAAGACAACCGCAAGCCTTGTTCGCAAAGCCTCTGCCAAGAGACGCTGTCGTAAAACCCATTAATGTCTACAAACAACGAGACAGTGTGCAAACCCTTGACTCTGGCAGACTCTTTGGAGCATTTCCTGGCCAGGGCAACGTCCAACGAAGTTCGGCCTGGAATCGCCGAGTCAAAAGGATGATCAGGAATGTAAGAGTCCAGCCACTGGCTGACCATGAACCGCCGAGTCTTACACCAAAGCCGCCATAGGACCGATGTAAGACCGATAGGCCTTTCCTTCAAGGCACTCTTGGCCAGAAGGACAATCTGGACCTGGGAAACTTGGAGGGGAATGGCAAGGTCCTCCTCCATTTTGTTGAAGACGTTGGCTAGGACTGCATACGCGTCCGGGGGCAGGTCTCGAAGATCGCTGAAATCCCAGCCGTCCGGGCCTCCTTTTTTGGAATTCTTGGCGGCGCATACCTTAGCAACGGAGCTAGCAGAATGCTTGGGCAGGGAACAGACCTGTTCCCGGGCTAAGTCACACAAGGCCTCCCATACCTCCCCTTGGAGCGGGGCTGGCGACACCAGGTTACCCTGCCAGACCTCGCACCAAAACTCGAGCCGTTTATAGGGCCGCGCCAGGGGAGTGAACTCCCGATACGGCCGTTCCAAGGTTTGCTCATCAGCGCGAAGGGAGCGGTAAAGGGGACGGAGGTGATCATTTTTCGCCTCTTCTAGCCACGAAGAGAAAGACTCGGAGTTCTGGGAGGTCTGGGAGGCTAAAGCTTCCTTATATTTTGTCTCAACCTGGGGCACCAACTCCCGAGTGAGGCTGCTGCGGTCATCAGCATGAACCCAATCCTTTAGGACGGGAAGAAGGGGGTCGTCCGGAGGGATGGAGGCGAAGGCCTCTGAGGACTTGGGGACCATCCCTGTCTGAAGCCAGGTGCGCCATCTATCCCAGATAGCCATAGGCCCTCCTGTCCAGGCACCTCCTCCAACTGGGTGCGAGGCCAACGGCCTGCGGGGAAGGTCGACCCACCAGCCCTTACCTGTGGTGGCCTGGGCCTCCGACTGAAGGTCGCGGGACCATTGGCCCAAGGCGAGAGAGGACTCCTCCTGGGACGCCACATCCAAGATCTGGACCAGCTGGACTGGGGAGCTTGCGTGGAAGGAGGAGGGGGCCGGGGACACCACCGACCTGATGGCGGGGACTCTCTCTATGTGGATTGGTCTAGGCCCTGAAGGTGAGCCAGGTGCGGGCCTGCATCGGTTCCTGTACCACGTGCAGGAGCATCGTTGTCAGGCCCGTGAGTGGCTCCAGGCAAACGCTGCCAATGGTCTCCGTGTTCACTCCTACCTTCTGGCCACGTTGGCCACCTTGTTGCACTTGTATGCCTGTGGGGTAGATGCCAAGGATGTGGGCATTTCCAACCTGAGCCACAGGCCGCAAGGCACGAGGTCGGTTCCCCTCCCGGCCTTCATCGATGCCAACAATTGGGGCCCCTCCCAAGGGAGGCCGGAATGGACGGGCTTTTGGAAGGTAGTTACCAAATATTGCCCCCATGATGCGGGCTACTTTCGGCAAGTTTCCAGAATTCCTCCCCAGGCGTGTTTTGACCAGATATGCCACACCCTTGGACCTTTGGGGGAAGAAGTTCGCTGGCTGTGCACCACCCCGGCCTAGGAGGCTGTGGAAACAGGGCTGCTTCTCTGGGGGCATCCAGTTCCCAGCCCTAGGGCTGTGGTCGCAAACTTCTTCCTGATGAGTAGCTGTAACATAGTTCCCTGTAGATGGCCTGTGGGTGCACCACTTCCCAGCTTTTGAGCTGTGGTTTTGCCGTAGCAGGGTGACCGACTGCCCGAGAGACAATGTCTCGCCCCAAAGGGGCTCCGGGCGAATTCGTTTGCATGAAGGACACCCACTGGGTAACGCTCTCGCGCTTGCTGAAGAAAAGTTTACGCTGGAATCTGTCCTGCAGGCATTGGGCATGCAAGAGGCCAGCCTTACCGAGGAGCAAAAGAGGAAGCTGGAAGCTCTTCAGTCCGATGAAGCCAAGCGCAGACGCATGCAGGCCGATCCAGGCCTTCCCCCGGGTCTGCCACCCTCGCAGGCCGCGGTGATGCCTGACCTCGCCGAACCCCGCCAGGGGGACCGGTGGGGGGCCAGGCCCCGGGTCAGGCATCGCAAACGGGTTAGGGAGCTGGGTTTGGGGCTTGCAGGGCGCTGGAGGTTTTGGATTCCAGGGATAACCTGTTCCCTCCGCACTTGTCCGAGTCGTCCCTCTCCCCGACAACCCGTGTTTCCTTCTTTGGTCAAAATTTTGTCACCTTGCCCGAGACGTTTTGCCAATCCCCTTCCCAAGCAGATGTCTTCAGCCTTAGCTGTTGTGAGGTCTGCAGGTGTCAGGCCGGGGAGGACCCGTGCCACACCCTTTTCCAGGTAGGGGATGGTCTCGCGCTTGCAGTTTTGTGTCGGCTGTGCCGAGGATGGGCCTCCCATGAATGTGCCGTGGTGCCTGAGTGTCAGAGTTGCCTGGTGGAGCTTCCAAGCTACACCCGGTCATCTAGACACGCGGTTCTGTGTGGCATGTGTCAGGGTCAGCCCATCCAGAAGGATTGGGATTCAGGATTGGGGCAGGTTTCGCTTGGAGCGAAATGTGTACCAACCAAAGATCCTTCACCAGTCCCAATATCTTTAGCAGCGCTATGCCAATATGAGGTGGTCCACCATCCCATGGTGACGGGGCCGAGGTATTTTCCTCTGGAGGCTTTGTGCGACATGCAGTTGTATGAAACCCCCAGCACTTCTACTCCCCTCGTCTCAGGAGGTGGATCTCGACCCACAGGTACCCAGTCGTCTTGTCGCAGCAGAAGAACCCGACGACGTCGCAACAGGACGGCCCGGCCTCTCAAGGCTAGGGAGCCTTTGGATTCAGCTATCGTAGCCTGGAACACGACAACACAGCATGAAAAGACGGACAAGTGGGGCCAGTTAGCGGGTTTGGTGTCCCGGGGCTTTCAGCAGGGCTTTTTGTCTGTGGAGTCTAGCATGGTAGGCCTTTTCGAAGATGACGAACCCACCGACCCCTTGACTTTGGAGTATTTGGTGGTCCACAAAATGTTTCAGGCCCTTGCTTCCCCCAACCCGAGCCCAAGTGACTGGGTATTTGTCCTTCGAGGTTCGGAGGATCTTTCTGCCAACTCTTACGAAGTTAAACCTAGGAATCTCAAGGTCTGTTCGGCCAATGTCACCCGATGGCGGTCGAGTCACCGGAAATGGGCCCATACCTTGTCCCCGGACATTCTTATGCTGCAAGAACTTCACCTTACCAAAGAGGACCTTAAAACTGAGACCCGTCATTTGATGAATTTGGGGTTTGTGCTCTTTGGTGTTGCTAGCCCGAAAAGTGCCAAGGGAAACCCCCTCGGAGGAGTAGGGATTGCAGTCAAAAATCACTTGGGGCCCAGGATCCTAGTGACCTTCCACGCCTCGCAAGGCTGCGGTTATGTCATCGTGGCGTTGCGCTCCAAAGGGGTAGATTTCAATTGGATCTCCTTGTACCTGGAAAGTGGGACTGGCTTGGATAGCCCAGTCAACGATTTTATCCTGTCTAGCCTTACCCAACATTTGTCCCTCCTTCAAGGCATGTGGGTGGTTGGTGGGGACTTTAACGTTCCGATTCAGGACTTCCTTAACTCCAGGTATGAAGAAAGGTGGCAGGGCCGGGTGGTGGGCAGTGGGTCTCCTACGGCGGGAGGGGACTCCGAGATTGACTTCTTCGTCGTCCACCCCAGTCTTCAGTCCCTGTCGACGGTCCGGCTGTCTTTTGACACCCCTTTCAAGCCTCACGGACTTCTAACCTTGGACGTGCCAGTGCACTCCCTCCAGTTGCCACTGGTGAGGATGGGAGCCAGGAGCCGGGGAAAACGCCGCGCCATATCGATCTCCGGACCATTCAAGGATGCATCATCCGTGAGCTTCAAGACCAACGCCTGAGACAGCTGGTAGCCTACACGGCTTTGTCCCCAGCCCAGGCGCGTGAGAACTCGGGCTTCCACCACAACCTGCCGAATCGGGTCCCACGTAAGCGTGAGCTCTGGGGGAAGGAAGTGCCGAGGCGAGGCGGGCCGCTTGATGTAGCTTGCTGCCTCACCAGCCGCGTGCACACCCGGGGTAAAGTCTTGTGCTTCTCTACGCATGCGTTGTCGCCGGCCTGCTCAGCCTCAGGGGCTGGGTCTGCAGGGGGCCGGGCCCCGGACTCCGAGGGGGATCTAGGTGCATGCTGGTTGGGAAGGTCACGGCTGGACCTAGCCTCCTGACCGGCTTCCAGGTGGAGGGGAACGGGTTGAGTCGCGCGGAACCCAACGCAAATCCACACCGGACCCTGCTACCTGAGGCCTCCTCCTTCGCGGAGGGGTGGGAGGGGTAGGGCTTCTGTCCACCGAGCGCAAGACCAGACGAGGGGAAGGAGAGCGCCGACGGTCACGCCGAGGAACCGGAGGAGGGGGAGGCGGCCACGCCTTCGCCGCCGGCTGGGCCGAAGAGCTGGAACCCCCTGGATCCGCCTCCTCAGGGAGGGTGCCCCTTCCTGCTGGTCGTCTCCCACAGGAAGGCCCTGGTCTATACGCTGTTGCCTTCGGATGTGGGGCGGGGGCCGTCGCTTGGAATGCTGGAGGGTTGCCGTAGATCGCCACGACTTCCCCTCAGCCATCCGTTGGCGCTGCTCGCGCCAGTAGGGCCCACGACCCCTGCCCTGCGAGCCCCCCATCACTGCTTCTTGAAGCAAAAGGTCTGCTGCCCAGAGGGAAGCTCTTTCTTCTTTTTGGCTCGGCCGCCGGCTTCGCGCGCACTTGCCCCAGGAAGGGAAACCACTTCCTTTGTCCTGCCCGGCCCCACCTCTGACACGTGCGAGGCTGCAACCTTAGGAAGGGAAGCCACTTCCTTTAAAGCAGAAGAAGAACCTGGAGTGTCCGGCCGCCCAGGAGGCGTGGAAACCGAGGCCTGGGCATGAAAGGACAGGGTTTGGTTATTGTGAAGTTTTTTACAGGGTTTCTGGAGACCTAAACAAGGCTGAGAATGGCCTGGAAGGAGGGTAAGATGGCACCCAGAGCACAGCCATCTACGTCCTTCATTTTTGAGCCGGTGCGTCGGGTGGAGGGTAGGCCAGAACTGGGGACCGTTATGGGGCATGTCAATGCACGGCTGCGCAAGCAAACGTTCTAGCCTATCCATCTCATGAACCTGCTGGAGGTAAAGCTTACACTTCACACAAGTGATTGCCAGATTATTTGTTTTCAACCCCCCTACTTGCCAAACATGACCACCTACTGCTTCCGGGACATCCACTTTCGCCATCAAGAGCTGGCGTTTATTGGGCCCTTTGGGTGGTTGGGGTTCCTCCCTTTGGCTTCGGGGGACAAAATCATCTTTTGAGGCGTGTTTCAAAACAACCACAGCTCGCGACGCCAGGTAATCGCAGATCCTGGTCACGAGCCTATCCAGGTCCTGGACTTTCCGCCCCGCTACAGGCGATATGGTGGCAGCTCGTTTGCCCGCCAACTCGTCAGCGCACTGGTTGGCCTGGTGTCTCCAAAGCTGGGAAAAGCCAAACCGAATTTCGAACTCACGGCTAGTTAGGTGGGATTTTACCCAAGTGGGCCTTATCCTACCACGGTCCTCCCAGACCGGGCCCCAAAAAGCCGGGGTTGTTTTTTGAAAGGATTTTTTGGTAAGGGTCCTTAGGGCTGGTTTACAGTCCCCCGTGAGGTCAACCTGACCAAGGGTGTGTTTGATCGTCTGCACAATGGCATAAGATTCACCATGCGCGACGCTCGTTCCGGGGGGGGTGAGGCCAGACATGGTTCCTAACTCCTGAAACTGACCATTTTGAACCCGCCCCACGACTACAGACCAGCTGACCCTTCGCAATCGCGGATCCTTGGTGAACACGCCCCCTGACGCGTCTGTAGCAACCACCAACCCGTCTGCTACTACCTGGGAGGACGTAAGAAACACGCCCGTCTTGACCACTTCTAGGTCCCCCGAGGGAGCGACTGGGAGGTATTTAAGGGGAAGCATACCCCGAAGCCACAGGCAGTCAGGGAAACGGCGCTTCTCCGCCAGAACATACCCCGGCAACCGCATGCCGCCAGGGAAGGAAGGGCACTCATACATGAGGTGGCGCAAGGTGGCTCCGGAATCGCCACAAAACTTACAGACATCCTTGCCACCGTTGCCGTTATGGAGAATGGACCCTTGGAAAACAGCCCGATAGGCGTACCGGGTCGTTTTTGTGCGCACTGACTTGAGCAGGCGGCGCGGGACCGTCCAGTCGACCCCGTCACCAGCCCCCGCTGCCGACGAGGCCGAGCCCATGCGACGAGACCTCTGGGTCTTGATGATGTCTGCGAGGAAAGACGAGGTTTGGCAGACAACCGAAACCTCAGAAGGCTTAACTTCGAGGACGCGCTCCTCAAAAACCCAGCGGGAAGGATCATGGCCGTCGACCTGGAGGTCGCGGAGGTATTGGCACATGGCTGAGATGGGTCCTGTGACCACGGACCACCCGTGCTTCGCAGCCTCTAGCCGCTTCCAGACCACTCTCCAAGTGTCCTTTACTGCCTCCCATCCCATTCGGTTACATCTGGCCATCATCCTGAAAAGACTTTCCACGTGCTGGGTTACCACAATAAGGTAGGGATCCTGAACCTCGTGGGCGGTCATATCTCGAATGGTGTCTGTTGAACCGTATCGGCTCCTGCCTGCGTGTCGGGCTACCGCTGCGCGCATGGTTTTCATATGCTTAGGGGCAACCCCCTGTGCTTCGTGGCCATAAAGACCCGAGGTGACCACACTGGAACGGTGCAACCGTAGCCGGACGCGGCGTGACGGGATGCGAAGCTTACCCAACTTCAGGTTACGAAGGCCACCTACCCGGAAGCGTTTCTGGGCAGTAGTAGTCCTACGCCGACGGCCACTGCCACTGTCAAGGCCTAAATCCTTGACCACGTCGACTATGTCAGGGTCCCCTGGCCGCAGCAGCTGTCGCAGCGCTGCGGCCGAGCGGGATGTTCCGGCCACAAATTCTCTTGGCTGAGGACGAGACCTTCAGCCTGAAGACTGGCCTTGAGCACTCGAAAGGCTTCATAAGCCGCTCCCGCGGCTATATCCGGCGAGGCATGGAGGGAGTCTGCAGAGACATCGTCCAACCATACGTCGCAATGATGCAAGCCTGTGACTCGTTTCAGTCTATGTAAGGGTTCAGACATGGTGAGCTTGGCCAAGGTGGGAGCGTACGGGCATCCCTGGATCATGCCCCGACCTGGGAAGATGGTGGGACTGGGCTGGGATTCCCCCACCACCGTCCGACCTCCCTGGTAGAGGCGAAGGGAGAGGCACAGGGCCAAGGCTGGGAAAGACAACCGCAAGCCTTGTTCGCAAAGCCTCTGCCAAGAGACGCTGTCGTAAAACCCATTAATGTCTACAAACAACGAGACAGTGTGCAGGCCCTTGACTCTGGCAGACTCTTTGGAGCATTTCCTGGCCAGGGCAACGTCCAACGAAGTGCGGCCTGGAATCGCCGAGTCAAAAGGATGATCAGGAATGTAAGAGTCCAGCCACTGGCTGACCATGAACCGCCGAGTCTTACACCAAAGCCGCCATAGGACCGATGTAAGACCGATAGGCCTTTCCTTCAAGGCACTCTTAGCCAGAAGGACAATCTGGACCTGGGAAACTTGGAGGGGAATGGCAAGGTCCTCCTCCATTTTGTTGAAGGCGTTGGCTAGGACTGCATACGCATCCGGGGGCAGGTCTCGAAGATCGTTGAAATCCCAGCCGTCCGGGCCTCCTTTTTTGGAATTCTTGGCGGCGCATACCTTAGCAACGGAGCTAGCAGAATGCTTGGGCAGGGAACGGGCCTGCTCCCGGGCTAAGTCACACAAGGCTTCCCATACTTCCCCTTGGAGCGGGGCTGGCGACAACAGGTTACCCTGCCAGACCTCGCACCAAAATTCGAGCCGTTTATAGGGCCGCGCCAGGGGAGTGAACTCCCGGTACGGCCGTTCCAAGGTTTGCTCATCAGCTCGAAGGGAGCGGTAAAGGGGACGGAGGTGATCATTTTGCGCCTCTTCTAGCCACTTAGAGTAAGACTCGGAGTTCTGGGAGGTCTGGGAGGCCAAAGCTTCCTTGTATTTTGTCTCAACCTGGGGCACCAACTCTCGAGTGAGGCTGCTGCGGTCATCAGCATGAACCCAATCCTTTAGGACGGGAAGAAGGGGTTCGTCCGGAGGGATGGAGGCAAAGGCCTCTGAGGACTTGGGGACCATCCCTGTCTGAAGCCAGGTGCGCCATCTCCTCCAACTGGGTGCGAGGCCAACGGCCTGCGGGGAAGGTCGACCCACCAGCCCTTACCTGTGGTGGCCTGGGCCTCCGACTGAAGGTCGCGGGACCATTGGCCCAAGGCGAGAGAGGACTCCTCCTGGGACGCCACATCCAAGATCTGGACCAGCTGGACTGGGGAGCTTGTGTGGAAGGAGGAGGGGGCCGGGGACACCACCGACCTGATGGTGGGGACTCTCAACTGGAGGGAGTGCACTGGCACGTCCAAGGTCAGAAGTCCGTGAGGCTTGAAAGGGGTGTCAAAAGACAGCCGGACCGTCGACAGGGACTGAAGACTGGGGTGGACGACGAAGAAGTCAATCTCGGAGTCCCCTCCCGCCGTAGGAGACCCACTGCCCACCACCCGGCCCTGCCACCTTTCTTCATACCTGGAGTTAAGGAAGTCCTGAATCGGAACGTTAAAGTCCCCACCAACCACCCACATGCCTTGAAGGAGGGACAAATGTTGGGTAAGGCTAGACAGGATAAAATCGTTGACTGGGCTATCCAAGCCAGTCCCACTTTCCAGGTACAAGGAGATCCAATTGAAATCTACCCCTTTGGAGCGCAACGCCACGATGACATAACCGCAGCCTTGCGAGGCGTGGAAGGTCACTAGGATCCTGGGCCCCAAGTGATTTTTGACTGCAATCCCTACTCCTCCGAGGGGGTTTCCCTTGGCGCTTTTTGGGCTAGCAACACCAAAGAGCACAAACCCCAAATTCATCAAATGACGGGTCTCAGTTTTAAGGTCCTCTTTGGTAAGGTGAAGTTCTTGCAGCATAAGGATGTCCGGGGACAAGGTATGGGCCCATTTCCGGTGACTCGGCCGCCATCGGGTGACATTGGCCGAACAGACCTTGAGATTCCTAGGTTTAACTTCGTAAGAGTTGGCAGAAAGATCCTCCGAACCTCGAAGGACAAATACCCAGTCACTTGGGCTCGGGTTGGGGGAAGCAAGGGCCTGAAACATTTTGTGGACCACCAAATACTCCAAAGTTAAGGGGTCGGTGGGTTCGTCATCTTCAAAAAGGCCTACCATGCTAGACTCCACAGACAAAAAGCCCTGCTGAAAGCCCCGGGACACCAAACCCGCTAACTGGCCCCACTTGTCCGTCTTTTCATGCTGTGTTGTCGTGCTCCAGGCTACGATAGCTGAATCCAAAGGCTCCCTAGCCTTGAGAGGCCGGGCCGTCCTGTTGCGACGTCGTCGGGTTCTTCTGCTGCGACAAGACGACTGGGTACCTGTGGGTCGAGATCCACCTCCTGAGACGAGGGGAGTAGAAGTGCTGGGGGTTTCATACAACTGCATGTCGCACAAAGCCTCCAGAGGAAAATACCTCGGCCCCGTCACCAAGGGATGGTGGACCACCTCATATTGGCATAGCGCTGCTAAAGATATTGGGACTGGGGAAGGATCTTTGGTTGGTACACATTTCGCTCCAAGCGAAACCTGCCCCAATCCTGAATCCCAATCCTTCTGGATGGGCTGACCCTGACACATGCCACACAGAACCGCGTGTCTAGATGACCGGGTGTAGCTTGGAAGCTCCGCCAGGCAACTCTGACACTCAGGCACCACGGCACATTCATGGGAGGCCCATCCTCGGCACAGCCGACACAAAACTGCAAGCGCGAGACCATCCCCTACCTGGAAAAGGGTGTGGCACGGGTCCTCTCCGGCCTGACACCTGCAGACCTCACAACAGCTAAGGCTGAAGACATCTGCTTGGGAAGGGGATTGGCAAAACGTCTCGGGCAAGGTGACAAAATTTTGACCAAGGGGGAAAACACGGGTTGTCGGGGAGAGGGACGACTCGGACAAGTGCGGAGGGAACAGGTTATCCCTGGAATCCAAAACCTCCAGCGCCCTACAAGCCCCAAACCCAGCTCCCTAACCCGTTTGCGATGCCTGACCCGGGGCCTGGCCCCCCACCGTTCCCCCTGGCGGGGTTCGGCTTCGGCCTCGTGCTGCGAGGTCAGGCATCACCGCGGCCTGCGAGGGTGGCAGACCCGGGGGAAGGCCTGGATCGGCCTGCATGCGTCTGCGCTTGGCTTCATCGGACTTAAGAGCTTCCAGCTTCCTCTTTTGCTCCTCGGTAAGGCTGGCCTCTTGCATGCCCAATGCCTGCAGGACAGATTCCACTCCATTGTTGACCTCTTCCGCGCAATGCTTGACCACCTTGTCTTCATATTCCTTGGTGGTCTTTGCGACTTCAACCTTTGCCTCCTCAATGGCATTCTGGATGTCCTGCATCTTGTGAAGCATTGCTCGCAAATTGTCCTTTGCTGTGTCGATCTCCTCCTGCAGTCTCAGTTTTCTCTGGCCCAGATCACGGAGCTGGCCCACCGAGCTGCGAAGAACATCCCCGGCCTCCTTGCCCTCCTGGCGAGGGTCCGGGGTTGGGGTAGCCGGCAGGGCGTCCACGATGACCTGGGGAAGGTCGCCAACATGCTGCTGCAGGAGAGCAACAAGATCCACATCCTCTGTGCGAGCCGGCTTGGCTTCAAACCCTGCTTCCTTCAGCTGCACGCAGGCCTCTTCAGGAAGGGTATCCCAAACCTTTCGCAAGCAGTCATGAACCTTGTTGGTCTTGGGCTTGCGAGGTCGGGGTTTCGGCTCCGGCTTGGACCAGATCTTCGGGGTGGGCACATCCGTTGGCCACTTAGTTCCACACCACTGACACTTGGGGAACTTGGGCACCTTTGCCGCGAAGATCCAGCTGGCCGGGCCACACTTCTTGCAAACGTGATAACGTCCACCAGCCATGGTGACTGCGAGCAGGCCCCGAGCCCGAAAGGCTGGGCTCAGATGTTGGACTTGTTGAGGTCGGCACACCACCTCTGCCGGCGAGCCTCCGACAAAAGTTTCCCGGCGTCGGCAATCCAATCGTTCCGGGTCTTGGACCAGCGAGCCAAAGCACGGAGTTGGTTTGTGACCCTCTGCCCCGGCGTGAGGTCGCGGGCACTGGGCTGTTCCTCAAACTCGGCTTGCAAATAGGACCTGATCGAGTCCTCCAAGGGCGCCCTCTCGGCTACCCCAAAGCGCTGCACCTCAGGGGTGCGGGATCGCTCTCTGCCCGCCGTGGGTTTGGAGGACCACAGCCCTAAGGCCGGGAGAAAACAGGCCCGAGCCCTGAGGCTGGGTGAGTGCAATGCAACCGCAGCCCTGAGGCTGGGTGAGTGCTATGCAGCGAAAGGCCGAAAACAAAGGGGGGCCTGGTACCTTAACCCAGTTGAGGCCCAGAACCCGGTTCACAGCTACTCGCTCAGCTACTTGTGCACCCCACCGGGGTTTGAGCAGAAACTTGAGCCAGCGTAAACTTTTCTTCTCAGAGCGCGAAGCGCGGCCGCCGAAACGGCAATCCTAAGAAACCCGGGTGGCTACCTTGAGCCAGGCCTGGGGGAAAAGGGTTTTGACACCTACAGCCTACACACCCACAGTCGTTGTGACTAGGCGTGCTTGCCTACGGCACTGCTGACCCGGGCGCTTTCCAGGCCGGTGCTGAGCCCAAAATCCCACAGGAAAAATGAGGTGAGAAAAGAAAGCCTTGGTCACTGCAGGCTACAGGACCTATGCCATCACATGGAGGGACTCTGAATGGTCAACCCCCAGCGTCTTCAACTTGGAACTGCACTATACAGGGCTAGGCCTCCTGTGTTGCTGCCCCGCCCCAATGCACTTGGCAGGGAGGAGAACCCCCAAGGCCTGGGGGCGGGGGGCCTTCAGCTCACCTTCTCTGGGCTGGACGTTAACTGGCGCAGCAGGGTTTTGTCCCCTCAATTTGTAGTTAAGCGCGGGGACCACGCACTCCCCCCAATTTTAGGCGCAGGGAGCGACGCTTTCCCATCGACTATGGAGGCGCTGGGAACGACGCCCCAAAACCCTGCTGCAACGAGGTGGCCCCTGCGTTCTCGCTCTTACTAACAGGGGCCAGAGCACCCATGCCGCAGCAGCTCTGGGCACTCGGCTACCTCTACCAACCAAAATCCACCCCATTGACGGGCAGTGGAGTGGCGCACTGCCCTTGCATTCTTAAACACAGGCAGCAGAGTGGCCATAAAGGCCCCCTGTCTGCCAAAATTACCTCCAAACGGGGAGGGAAAACCACCCCAAAGACGGGGAAAGGAGTGGAAGTACTGCCCTCGCGTGCATGCCACGGGCAGCAGAGTGGCCATCAAGGCCACATGTTGGCCAAACTTACCTCCAGCCGGGGAGGAAGAGCCAGCGTCCAGGCCCTGCAATGTACGTTCGACTCGATGTTGAAGATCTTTGGTGCGGGCGGGCCAAATTCAATGATTTTGTGCAGAAAAGGAAATTTGACCAAAAAGCCTTGGCGATTTCCTATACCAGCAACGTAATGTTGCTATTTGGCCCTGCAATGCACGCTCGACTCGATGTCGAAGATCTTTGATGCTGGCGGGCCAACTTCAATGATTTTGTGCAGAAAAGGAAAGTTGGCCAAACTTCTTGGCGAATTCCTATACCAGCAACATCATGTTGCTATTTGGGGCTCAGCGTGTCATCCTAAACCCCAAAATAGCAGGAACGACTTGTTTGGCAGTAAAAGGACAGAAAACGGTGCCTGGACTGTAATGAATGGGTCTGCGCGAAGACAGAGAAGCGCGCACTGCCTTTGCACTGTGGCTGGGAAAGGCCCCCGGCGAAGTGGGCCGGTATACGCTCTCAAAGGTGACCTTAAACCCAACCAACCACCCTGGGCAACTGCAAGATCCAAACCTAGGTGACTGCGCGTCAAGGCCGGTGCTAAGCCCTCAAACTAAGCGCGAGGGCAAACGCACCCCTCCACACGCGCAGGTGTCGACGCTCCCCTCAACAAGCGCGGGAACCACGCCACACCAGCCATGAAACACACCCACTGTTGCCTTGGCTTGCAGCACAGGCAGGACCCACGGTCTGGACACTCCTGGGTACCTGCATGCCCGAAACTATAAAAAACAACAAGTAAGAGGAGGATCCCACACTTGGTTCTGCCAACGCCAAGCGATAGGGAGGCAAGAGCCCGTAGCAACTCCTGCACTTGTTCCAAAACCCTGCACAGGTGGCAGGGCTGGCCCCCCAACTCAAGGACGTAACTGCATGGCCCTTTAGTGGAGGACCTGGGCGCTGAGGAAGATCCTCCCAGAGGCTGGAGAGATGAGTGCTTCCTGCATGTCCAGAGTGCATAGCGCCTGAGTTGATGCACAAAATTTCAGTAATTATGGTACTGGTATAGCCAGAGGTGGCAGCACACGTGTGGCCCACACATAGTAACCTCAACAACACCCTAAACCCTCCCAAAGAAGCCAAGGGACCCCCTAAGGAGCCTCAACCACACAGGATGGTCCCCACGCTTGCCACCAAACTTGCCAGCGCCAAGCATGCATGCAATCCTAAACCCAAGACACAACCAAAAGTGACCATTGGCGAAGACCTTGCCCCCATCTGCTCTCCTGCCAGTGGGCGGCATGATCTCAGGAATGCAGCGGCATGCATGACTGCAAGCAGTGCAAAGTGGCAAAGGACAACAAAAGCAAAACTTTGGGGAAAGTGCAGTTAGTTTAGGGGCACCAGCGGTGGTGCTTCTTCAAACTCAAGCTTTCCTGGAGGTGAGCCCCCACCGATAGAATGCCCCCCGCTCCGGAACTTGCGTCCCGCCGGCTGGGACTGGCCTAGGATGCATCGCACCCTTGCAACGGAGGCGAACCCCCGACGGTGAGCAGCGGTTCCTGACTGTGGAGACAAAGGGAGGCGAACACCCTAAGCTCAGCCATGGCACAAGTTGGACAAGCTGGGATTCGACCACGGGCCTGTTCCCCCACGCAGATTTGGGCCCCAGGGCTCGTTGACAACTACCAACTCGCTACCAAAGGCACCCCACCGGGGTTGAGCCGAAAGCTTGAGCCAGCGTAAACTTTTCTTCTCGGAGCGCGAGGCGCGGCCGCCGAAACGGCAATTCCTAAACCGTCCTTGGGTTTTCCACCTTTGGTGGAGGAGCCTAAAACTTCTACCACACTTACTCCTCACTTTGGAGGGTTTGTTCAAGACCTCTTTGGGCCGTTGCCCTACGAGCCCTTCAAGAGGTGCCCTGCTTTCTCCCCCCTAAAGGGTGGGTAAGTGTGGTGGTGGTTGTCGTGTAGGCCCATACTCCCCAAGGTGGGTGAGTGAAAACAGGCAGAGGCCATTCCGGGCTGGTTTGGGGCATCCCTGCCGGGAAGTTGTGCAAACACCACTGTAGAGTGGACGAGGGCCTAAAGAAAGCTGCCGCTACCCTACTCCTCTCTTTGGAGGGTGAGCTGGACTACACAGGACTGTACAGGTGCAGGCCCTGCAAGAGGTGCCCTGCTCCCCCCTTTTCGGGTGGTGCGTAGGCCCCCGCTTGTGGTGTGCACAGGTGGGGTCTAGCCCCCCTTCCCGGTGGGTTTACGCCTCAAGGTCTTCAATTGAGGCGAAGCACCAATCCCCGTTGCTGTTGACTCCATTGACCGTCATCGGGAGGCACAGGTTCAGCGAGGGACTAGGGATGATGACCCCTTGACGGACCAAAGTCCCAAGAACCTCCTTCCCCCCCTCTGTGGCAAGGAGGCGCTGCCTGAAGGCGATGGCGAGTCGCCGCGGGCTAGCATGGTCCGTGCGGACGATGCCTCTGGCCCATGACGCTACCTCGGGGGTGGTGGCTTCGATCCATCCCCACCATGAGGCAATGCGCACGCGTTGGGGAAAACCAAGCGGGGCATCTTGGAACGCCCAACCCCCACAATCTAGGGCCACGATTTCTGCGGGCCCTTGATCGGGCCCGTGTGGATTGGGGGGACGCACCCCCCAATTCTTTTTGTTCAGGTCCCTGACCCAAATGCCGGCACCCACAAGGGCTGTTAGGACCATGAACATGTGCAAGACCTGGAGGTTGGAAGGCTGGTCAGGCAACAGCGTGAGACGCTCAACCTCCAAGACCTCAATCTCCAGGGTCTTAAAGTCTCGGATGGTGAGCTGCCCCGTCCCCACCATCCTGGTTTGAGTGGCACATAACCCTGGGAGCCGTTGCCCAATTGTTTGTTCAATCCCATGGTGGCTAGGCTCTGCTTTGAGAGCAATCTTCCACACCTTGCCGTCTGAGGTGGGTGAGGTGTACACTGCTCGCGTTCCCCCTATGCCCAGGAGGTTGGAACCCTTGAAGGTTGGGAAGCAATCCAACCACAAGGTTGGGCCGAGGTTAGACAGCCAGAAGTCACGGTTGTTGCTGCGGCGAACCCGGTCAACCGTGAGGTGGAGGCTGTCTGCCTGGAAAGGCCAAGGTGGAAGAGGTGCCGCCTCTCCAGACGACTCTCCGGAGCTAAACTCCTCGGTTGTCTCCTGTTTGACTGGCATTGGGTCGGTGTCTGGCCTCTCCCCCCTCGGCAGGTGGGGTTGGGCTCGGCTCAGGTTGGTGCCGCGGTGGGTCGGGTGAGGCTCGTCGAAGCTCCGTCGAGTGCGAAGACTGCGAGGGGGACTCCGCAGCTGGTGATTCTGCATCAGTCCCCTCTTGGCGCGGTGTTCGGCTGCGGCTCGTTGAGGGACTTCTTTCTGCTGGAGCTCGCCGTCTGACGGGGGGAGGTGTGGGTGGTCTGGCGTGACCCCTTTCCTCTGCCGGGTGTGGGCCAAGTCAAAAAGTTTCTCAGGTGGCTTGCACCAGCTGCAAAGAACGACCAGACCGACCTGTTCGGGCGTTCTTGCCTTGCCCCTTGGAGGTGGCCACAAACCCAGCTGCTTAAGGCGATCTCTGTCCTTCTTGGAAGGTCGCTTGAAGGGGATCTCGCCTTTGCCTCCAGGAGGATGGCCCCCTTTGCCTGCTCCGGGAGGTTGGTTCCCCCCCCCCTTTACCTTTGCCTTCGCCTTGAGGAGGCTGCGCCCCCTTTCCTTTGCCCTGGCCCCATCCCATATCTACAGGTTCTAAGGTAGCTAAACTGCCCTAGGGCTGCTACCTGTGTTTGAGACCAGCGGCTGCAGTGTGGGGATCTTGCTCAATTCGGGAGGTGAGGGCTGGGCAAGTGGAAATCAGGCAGGTGCAAAGGTACTGAAAGGGTAATTTTACGCAAGACACTACAACATGCTGATTTCACATTGTTCAATCCCGGAAATTACTATCCTTTTCTTGGGCCCCCAAAGAAGGTGGCGACTGACGGCGTACCCTGGGCTGCTCTATTGAGTTTAAGGGCATGCGTTGGGGGCCTCTTATTCGGGGCGTGTAGGCAGGGTCTTTCAAGAGGGCCATGGGTTAACCCCCCAACACTTTGAGTGCTACTGCATGTTGTGCACACCCATCGGTTCCCTTCATTCACCATAACGTGGGACGCGTGCCACGTCCATGTCGGGGAGGGAACGCTGTCCGGATGACCCTTGCAGTGGTTATGGGTCTTTCGGTTGAATGTGTCTTTGGTGTCAACTTGTTGAATCCACAAACCGCAATTTTCACATTTGATTTGTAAATTGTTAACGGTGTTCCGGGTGATAACAAAGGTGTGACCTTTAACGTCCAGGGTGCCTTGCACCAAGCCTGCCAAAATTTGCTTTTTGTTAAGGCTCCCTGTTTCTTCAGGTCGTGCTGTGGTAACGTCACCCCCTGGAATGCCATCCGCCGGATTCACGGCGGGGGGATCCGGGTCTGTGGAGGCTTGGTTGCCCCGCGGATTTTTCCGGCGTTTCTTCCATCGGTTTTTGGAGAAGGTGGATTGGTTTGAGGAGGAGCTGCTGGAGGGAGGATTGGCCGGCTCTTCCTGGGGTTGATCTTTAGGGAATACAACTTGCGGGCCATCCTTCTTTCCTCCCTCAAGCAAGGAGAGGAGCCGGCGTCCTAAAAAGCCGGCCACATCGGTAGCCAGTTTGTCATTTTTTTGCAGCCTTTCTGCACGCTCAGTGCTGTAGAGGGCTTTGGCATGTCTGGACACCAATGCATCAACCTCAGCATTGATGTTGCGCCGCCATTCTTGCCCTTCCCCCATTTTTGCCTTAAATTCCTCACATCCCAAATGGGATGGGACCCATGTAAGGCGAAGCTCATGGGTGGGCGCAGTACCAAAAATGTCTTGGTGTGCTCCTCCCCCCGTAGGGCCCCTCCTGGCACGCGCAACGGCCCCTTTGCAATCACTGGTGACGTCTGTCCCTTCTGGAAGGAGAAGGGCCGCTTGTTGGATGGCCTTAGCCTCCCCTCGGTATACTGACTGCTCATTACCAAGGAGACCAGCAATGGACCCAATTTGCTTGGGCGTGTCCCCACACCATTCATAGACTATCAACCCCCACACCACGGTTTGAAGCCGATGGTCAGTGGTGGGGCCACCACTGGCGTCAGTGGCCGCGAAAGCGCCTTTAGGGATTTGGTCTGGATTGCGGAGGACTCCCTGGACTTCCAGAATGGAATCTCCGGAGGGCATTTCCCTGGGAAGGTTGGGCATGAGCCCAAAATTCCACAGACAATCGGTGGATTGATGCTCCGGGTAATCTTCCCACCATCTAGGCGGTTGTTCACCATGCTTTTTCCACCATTTGCATTCCCAGAGTACATGCTTCTTGGTGGCTGGTAGGTTGCATAGGGAACACGTGGCTGTTGGAGACGCCTTGACGGCACCTTGCCACAACGCTTGAAGCGCCGCCTTTTCCTGCTTGTTGGCTTGTTTGAGGAGTCTTCTGGGGGTTGTCCAGTCCGGTCCTGTCTCTAATCCTTTGCCACCATCTGATTGAGCGATGCGGCGATGTCGCCTGGTGTCAATTAGATGTTTTAGCTGGAAAAGAAGTCTATGGAAGTCAGGTCCCTGACGGATGTCAAGAATGGCGCCTTCAACGCGCCACTTGCTGAGGCTGATAGCCTCCCACCCCAACTCTTGAAGGTAGCACCAGGCGGCTCCAAGCGGTCCAGCCGCCCTTTTCCAGGGATGTTCAGCTTCGCTCAGCCATTGCCCGAGTTTGTCCCAGCTCTGGTGCAATCTGCCAATGTCCCTGTCGGGCCAGCTGAGAAGAAGCCGCCGTACCGCCTTGAAATGCTGTGACATGATGGTGTAGGCTGGGTCTACAACTTTGTTCGAGTGGAACTCAAGGGCTGAGTCAGTGCTGGCAAGCGTGGGTCGGCCCAAGGCCGCAGCAAGCAAACTTCTGAACCATTTGCGCCGTTTAGGCGCTACCCCAACCCCTTCATGCCCATACAAGGCGGAGGACCGGATGGAACCGTTGAAGAGTCTAACCCGGATGCTAGTGCTTTTGACTTGCAGCTTGGTCAATTTCCTGGCACGTTGCCCTCCTTTAGCGTGCCTGCCTTTGGCCACTGTGATTCGCCTCCTCTGTCCCGCAGCATAATCCAGACCAAGGTCCTTGCCTAAGGTTTTGATGGGGGGTTCATGTTCTCCGAGCAAGGATTGCAGCTCTCTGGCAGAGGCCTTGTTTGAGCAGATGAAAGCCGTTTTGGTGGTGCTGACCATCAGGCCCTGATTCTCGAGGTCAGCTTTTAGCTCCCTGTAGCACTTGATGGCCTGAGTAGCGACTGTCGGCGCATGAGAATCGACAAAGTCTGCTGAGCAGTCGTCCACCCACAAATCGATGTGGTGTACAGGGGAAGCAGAGTGCATCTTCGAGATCGGATCGTGGAGCACAACTCTGGAAAGAGCAGGGGCGAGCGGGCAACCTGCTATGAGACCTCTGGCAGCTCGGATGGGGCGAGACAGACTCCCCTGCGCTTCTATGTATCGGCTGCCTGAGTAAAGGCTCAAAGCTCTTTCAAGTAGAAGCGGGGGAAAGGAGTGTCTGACACCCTGGGCTAGGAGCTGCCAATGTGGGACAGTCTCATACAAGGATGTTAGATCTAGGAGAAGTGTAATGGTGTGACGCTTCTCTCTTTTGTTAGTTTCAGCCCTGATTAGGCGGCGGAGGGCCGTGTCAAGGGAGCTGTTCCCTGCCTTAGCCTGATTCCAGGGGGAGGTAGGGTTGTAACTGTTCTCCCACTCTGTGATAAGATGCCATCTCGCCTTGCAAAATATCCTGTGCAGGACATGGGTTAACCCAATAGGCCTTTCGGATGTTTCATTTTTGGGGAGCATGGCATACTGTGTGATATCACAGTGCTGCGGAAACTGGGCTTCAATTTCCCATTGTCGGACCATGCTGGCCAATTCAAGAATGGCTTCATAAGGTAATGCTCGGAGCATTTCATAGCACCACCCATCTGGGCCTGGGGCTTTGTTTGGGACCTTTTTTAGGAGGGAATTCCATTCCTCCGCCGAAATGGGCGGGAGGTTGGCTGCTTGTTGCCTGGCTTTGTTCTGCAGGGCCAAGCGAGGGTTAGTGCCATGAGTGCCGCTCAACCCACTTGGGGCCCACATGTCAGCCCACCATGCCCTTCTGGCGTGAGGCTTAACCTCCACCGCAAGGTCCGCAAATGGGCGAGTAGTGATGTTTTCCTCAGTTTTGAGTGCCCGGTAAAGGTGGCGCAGATGGTTTTTCCCATCACCTTGGAGCCATGCCTCGTACTTTTTGGCCTGTTCCTGATGTGCTTTCCTGAGGTGAAGTTTTCGTTGTGTTTCGATGATTTGTTTGACCTCTTTGGCCTTGGTCCCTTCTTTTCCAAAGTGCTCTTGGACGAGGTTAACCGCTGTCTGGCACCTGAATGCGTCGCATTCCTCCCAATTGAAAAGTAGTTGGGAGAGGTGGGATTGGACCACCTGCTGAAGCTTGGGACTCAGACCAATGCGGAGACCTTGCCGGTGCCAGACCGCAAGTCTACCCCAGAATCTGGACTTCCCACCAGCCCAGACGAAACCTGTAGGTTTGGGCGGGGCTAGTGGTCCAATATGAGTTTCAACCTGGCAACCCCTGCCTCTGATGTCTGAGGGATAGAGGCTCGCCTCAACACGCTGAGTGAAACCGGCAAACCCAGCTGTAATGGCGTCATCCGCCCTCGGCTCTAGGAGGAGGCTGGGATAAACCATGGTAAAATGTCCTTGGAATGGTGCCTGCTCATCGTCAACAGGTCTCCGGAAGGGCCTGGCCTGTAGGGTACAGGCCCGGAAAACCCCTACATTGAGTGTGTATCGAATGGCGCAATGGGGCCTGAAGGGAACGTCCCAATCAGTTTTGATTTCGAGCCCATTTGAGACGGTGTGACTAGCAATGGCAAAGTCGATTTCATTGCCACCCATAATGGTGGGCTCGTTGGTAGCTAGCACTTTCCCACGCAGGAGGGACTCAATCGAGGTTTCGAGTATGTCTTGTGGTGGGATGTTGAAATCCCCGGCCACAAACCATTCAATGGTAAGGCCTTTAATGAAGGCAAGAAGATCACCGACAATGGTGGGGTTGTGTCCTCCAGTGAGGCCTACACTGGTTTCAAGGTAGACGGAAATGAAAACAATGTCCCTCTTCCCTGTTCTACCTACCACTGCCACATCGACACCAAAGGATCTCAGGAATCGGAAATTTCGATCTTTTTCAACCGCGATCATGACGCCTCCAGAGTTTTTTCCCCCCTCAGTTGGGTGGGCCGGTAGGGTCCAGGCAACGTACCCGGCCTGGTCCAACTGATGGATGGCAAGATGCTGTTCTTTGGCTGTGAGGTGGGTTTCCTGGAGACACACCCCCTGTGGTCGCCTAGCTAGGAGCCACGTTTTGATCTCAGCTCTCCATCTTGTGACGTTGGCAACTGTGATTTCAAATTTTGCTGGTTCGTCTTTGGGCTGCCTTTTTGCATCTGCAATTGCCTCCAAACAAACACTGGGTTCGTTTCTGTGAGTGGCAAGTTGATGCAATGCATGGTTGGCCGCCCATTCTTCAAGAGACCCTTGGCGGATCGGCATTCTGTCCACCAGTTCCACCAACTCCTCCTCACATGCAGCAAGTGACTGATCTTTGGCCTTGAGGAGGAGGGAGGTGAATTCATCATGGGGATTTTCGTCTTCCACCAGGGCTGAAAACCGGTTGAAGAGATTGATTGGGGAAGTACCGAACTCCCTCCACTCAGGTGAGATAGTGTTTGTAAAAACCCCCCTAGAAAAGGGGGAAGGGTCAAAATCGTCCTCCGTCCCTGGCTTGGATGGTGTGGTCAAAACAGCCTGGGACTCGGGAGTGCCTGAAAGGCTGGCGGAGGGCACACGGGTGCTAGCCTTCTCAACGTCTTTGGACCGAGAAGGCTGGCCCTTAGCCTTCCACTTCTTTTTATACACAGTGACAAAACCTTGTTCGTCTTCCGAACCTCCTGGCCCCAGGTCGGGCTCCTGGTGAGGCCAATAGCCCACTATTAAACCCCACGTGGCGCCCTCCCGGCCGGGTTCCTAACTCCTGTTTTTGGGCGAGCGGCTGCGCTCCCCTTTTTCCATGCCCCCTTCTTTGACGGAGGTGGGTTGGGAGGCGCTTTGGGTAGCCAGCTTGCGTCGTTTGTGCTCCAGCTGCACTTCAAGTTCTTCTCTTCTTAGTTCAAGGTCTTCGATTTCCATGTTGGGGCACCCTTGCTCAATTGCCGCCTTGAGATCGATTGTCTGTGAGGGGCCAGGCCACTGCCCAGTGATTACCATGTTCTTTTGGTCTGGGGTCAGGGTCACCCCAATAGCCTCCAACTGGGCTGCAATGGCCTGACCCCCTATACCTGGAGGATTCCCCCCAAGTCCAGGCGGGAAACCGGCATGGGCCAGCAATTGCTCCGCAGCCTTCTGCCTTCGCTGGAGCTTGTGCTGGGCCTGGGCATCCCGCACCTTTTGGAGTTGGGCTTCATCGAGGGAAAGGCCAATGCTTCCAAGCACCTCGGACAGATTAAAGTCCTCATCTTCTTCTTGAACGGGCGCTTGGAGTACCTTGTCCCGGAAGGTTTTGGCAAGGGTTTCCATATTTTCCTCAGCCGCCTTCAGCTCTTGCATCAAATTTTGCATTTCAACATACAACGCCTTGAGGGCGGCTTTCGATTCGTCAATCTTGGCTTGGAGACGAATTTTGCGGTGGCCTAGGGACCGCAACTTGGCGGATGCCCCTTTTAGCTCGTTCGTGGCTGTTTTGGCGGCCTCTTCTGGCGGAACATCAGGAACCTTGTTCCTGTTGTGCAGCGCTGTCTGGACGTCCGCTGGCAGATCCCCAATATGGGCCTGCAATAGGTCCAGAAGGGCCACCTCATCGGACGACTTGTCCTCCACCGGAGCCCTGAAACCGGCCTTGGAGAGTTCAGCACGGGCAGCTTCGGGAATTTGTTCCCATACCCCTTCCAAGGCCTTGTAGACCTTAGGGGTTCGAGGCGGCTTGGGCGACGGCGGGTTGGGCGAGCCCCCCATTGCCTCCCCATTCTGGGCTTTGGGCTTGGGGGTTTTGGGGTTCCTCCAGGTGGCCGATTCCCACACTGTAGGACGCCTCCCCTTGGTGGGCCAGGTCTTGGCACACTTCTTGCATTTGAGGTCCTGCTTGATTAGATCTGTGTAGATCCAATTTCCGCAGCCCTTGCAAACAGTGTATTCCCGACCCATTGTGGGAGGCCGTGTTGACCACCCTTTCTCCCCCGATGACGGTGGGAGGGTGTGTTGGTCAACCCCCGACAGGAGCGAACCCCTTTACGGTGGGTAAGGTGTGCTATGGCACTACAAAGAGACTGGGATTCAAGATGGAGCCTGTTCCCCCACACAAGGTTTGGGCCTCAGGGCTTGTTTCACAGCCGCTTCCTACCACAACACCCCACCGGGGTCTGAGCCGAAACTTGAGCCAGCGTAAACTTTTCACACCCCCTCATGCCTATTGTGCAGCAGGTCAGTCCTTTCTTCCTCCTAACGAAGACTTCTCCTGGCTTCTTTCACCAGGGTGACGCCTAAGCTTCTCGGATAGATGCCGGTATCTGCGACACTGGCAGCACCTACGTGTTCGTGGTCTCCTGGGCAAACGAAGCGTGAAAGAGACCAAACAAAGCTCGCACTCGAACTCACAAACCACCAATGCTTGAGGATTCTCTTTCCGTCCTCCTCGAAGCAACACCTATCCACAAGACACTCGTGAGAAAGACCCAAACTCTTAGCAGTCGTCTGGTAAACCGTTTCTCCCCACAAACCTGACCCTTTAGGCCATTCGTGAGAGAGCAAGAGTCTCTCGTGTCCCACAAAGTCCTTAAAGACCGCACGAATGCGTCGCCAAGACTGTTTGTGGACCTTCAGGCTAGCTCTCCAACGCTCGCGGTTCCTGAGATCCTTGCAGAACCTTAGGTGACGAAGTCCACACCCGGCGCTGCACGGGGTAGATAGGTGGGCATAGACCCGCACGCCTTCGTTGTCAGTGAGGGCATTCAGGATACCTTTCATAAGATGGAAGGCTTCCCTACTCAACAGGTCTATCTTCTTGGTGATTCCGAAGTAGGCAATCTCGCGATTTCGCTCACAGGCCTTCGAGATTGCACTCCCTTCCTGGCAACAAAGCTCCAGAACTATGAAATTGGCCTCACCAGAAGCTACGCGGTACGCCGCCTCTTTCCACGAACTCGGCACTTCGAGAATTTCTCTTCTAATTCGCGTTCATTGGGCTCTTGAAAGGTGACCTTAGGAGGACGTACCTCCATGGTCGCTTTGGAGGTTTCGGTCCAGCATACTGGCTCCGTCACCAATCCGCACGCCTCACACATGGTAAGAAGACTATCAGCAGTTGGTGCTTTTAGTTAGTGCATCCGCAGGATTTATCCTGCCTGGGATGTGTTCCAGACTTAGACGCTCTTTAGCTACCAACTGCTGCAAGAATGCCGCCCGGAGCTCGATGTGTCGCACCTTTCGAAGAAGTGTTCCCATCTGAGCTATGGAGAGGGCGGACTCTGAGTCCCCATAAGCATGAAGCTTATACTTACCTTCCTCAACACCTTCGGGCATTCCTTCTACCATGGTCTGCACAAGAAGACTGATGTACAAACCTTCACGTGCGATTTCGGTGAGAGCTGCTAGTTCCGCCTCAGCTGAAGATAGTGCAATCGTGGTTTGCTTTCGGCTAAACGTCTTAAGGGCGCAGTTATTCCAGGTAACTATCCCTCCACTCACAGAGTTCAGACCCCAACTTGCGTCAACGAAGCACGAGACCGACTCCACGTCCTGGTCCTCCGCTAGGATCTCTCTTTCCGAGGGAAACACCTGGACCTTGTGCGAAAGCCCAGCAATCCAACGAAGCACATCCCTCATACACGCCGCTGCGGCGCAGTTTGGGGACGCTTGGTGTCGACCAAGAAAGCCGCAAACGTACTGAAGATCTGGTCTGGATAGGGCAGCCCAGGCCAGTCGGCCGAGGGTCCTTCGGTACCTCTCGTGGGCCTCAGGCGTAAGAAGAACACACTGCTCTTCTTTCTTTATCAGATCCGCATACCTCCTTTCCAGGGGCGGAAGCTTAGGAGCAGCCTTGGTGATGCTATACTCCTGAAGACAAGATTCAAGATACTTCGCGTCCAGTCCGAAGTAGACCTTGTTTGTCCCTGTTTCTCTGCGGAAAATCCTCCGGCCCAGAAAAGAAACCTCACCCGGACGTCCTTCCAGCAATTCTCCAGTCAACTTCAGTTTATACCGCTTCTTAAGGTCCTCAAACACCTGACACTATTTCTCCTACTTTGAAGGACTCAAGCTCTTCAAGTTCCAATTTCATCGAAGCATAAAGCAAAGCGGGATCCAACTTCTCCCCAGAGGTCTCCGAAACAGCATCCCTTGGGACTCTGCACTTGATCCTCTTACCACCGAAGGCAAGCTCAAAGCTCGAAGCTGCTTCCGAACTCGCGGCCCTGCAATCAGGTCCAGACATTAGTTTAGCCATTAGATGATCCGTAAGCCAGTCGATCTCCATGTCACCGTCAAAACCACCAGGCGGCGGCTCAAGATCTCCTACTCCTTCCCCCTCATCGTCAGTGGGTTCTACGTAGCTTGGGATATCAGACAGTGGATCTTCGGCTGGTATCATCTCCTCATCCTCTACCGTTCCTTGAGGCAACGGCGCAGGCTCAACACCTGAGTCGACTGGTGGTTCCGGGGGAGCTTCAAACAAAATGGGCCTCTCAGGGTCATCAGGGTCTACGGTCAGTCGCTGTGCGGCGCTCAAAACGCCTATGGACTCCGGATCGTACGTAGGCATATCCCTCTCCAAGATCGCCCTACACGCCGGGAAGATGTCGATCTCCGTGCTTCCAGCACGGGCTGCAAACACTCCCCCACCTCTCGGGTGGACCGGTCCCAGATACACAGCGCGGATCGTCTTCGCTCCGCGGTACTTGCGGACGTGTTCCGCTGACCCTCCAACTTTGGCCTGAATCGTACATCCAAAAGGAAGCGTTCTAGTGCGGTGTACAAACTCCTCGTGCAAACGATCTATCGGGGTAGTGACATCCCCCAAACTCGTTGACCACAAGTTGAAGCAACGTGAGGAATAAAACAACGCCGCTTGCCACAAGAGACCACCTAGAGGCATTTTGTACGGCGGGGCTTCGGCTTCAGGAGGTGGAAGCAACTTCGCAATCTCTTTCTCCAGGTCCAACCACACCGCCCAGAATCCCTGCCGCATCGTCTCCACTTGGCGTTCTACCGCTCCTTTGGCTTGGGGGCGGTATCCCGGCACCACATCAACGATGATCCCGGACGCCGCTCCTCCTTTCCTATTTCGGGCCAACTTCTCAGCTAAAGCAATCAGCGAACTTTCTTGATCACATCGAATTGTAACCATCTTTCCAACAAGACCCATTTCCCGAATGGCCCGGTCAATGTTATACATCAAGTTTGGATCGCTAAGCTCCATGGCGGGCAACGAAATCGTGTAACGAGAGGAACAGTGAACCATCAACAGGACACGCAGTTTTCCAAAGTAGAAAAAGTCGATCCCTATCGTTTGGTCTTCCTTTTGAAGGTTTCTTCTCAAACGACGCGCAGGGACCCGGCCCTTGCTCGAACAACACGATTCGCAATTCACATCGTAAGGATAATGCCCGTGTGACCGATGAACATGCAACGCCACGCTCCTCAAAGGAATGCGCTCAGACACTCCCTGTCCTTGAACAGGACCTCCGTGAATAGGTTCTGGAGGCTCGGAAGCCCCGGGCTCATTTCTCTCTCTCAGTTCTCTCGGACTCTCAGGGGGGTTCATGGGAGCATCAAGTTCGATGGGCTCAGAATGTGTCCCCTTACCGGGGAGAGGCAGCCCTCGGAGCGCTCTTAACTGGCACTCCTCAAAGACGGCGCTGCTCTCTGTTTCATCATCGCCCATGTGCTTGAAGCACAAACAAACATGCCATGCACACCAACTTGCCATGCGCACCACACAACATGCCATGCACAACAACATGTCACAAGAGGCCCGGAGGCCCATGCTCCTACCTTGAACCTTCTTCGCCTTTTCAACCCTGTGCAGCGCTAGAGTTCGTTCTACGTCAACTCGGACATAACAGCTCCTAGTCTTGATTCGAACTCGAGTCCTTCTACGTCGGGGCCGCAGACGAAACTTTCGGAACCGAACTTGAGGTCTAAAAAGAGCTCCTCCCAAACTCCGAAATCCCAACACCAGAAAACCTCCCGCAGAACTCGCCACCACATAGATGGCAAACAGCACCGCGAGGTCCAAACTTAAACCTGGCATGTGGAGAGAGTTCCTGGCCGGCGGTCGGGTTTGGGAAGTCCAATTTAAGGAGTGATTGAGGAGTGTCGGGGGCATAGGAATTTTCCACCCAAGATGCCTTTCTAGAGGACTGTTACAGCACATCATGCCAAGCACAGCGCATGCACAATCCATCTCTTTCAGGTTCTTTGGGAGTTGAGGGTAATTTCCACGATGACCTTCGGGAACAAACTTGCCATGCCACACCAAACCAAGAGCAAGCCATTGAGGAATTTGGGTTTTTGATTGGGAATTTCGGTTCAGGGTACTTCGGGGAATTTCAAGACTTTCGGCGTTTTCGGGGTGACGATCTAGAGGATGTTTACTCAAACAATCAACTTGCCATGCCAACACAGAGCATGCCTGTCCAACCTTTTCACTCTCGACAGGGTGCTTCGGAAGAAAGCGTAATCCCAGCACCTCAAGCACCGTCATACCTCTCTCCATCCCGCTCTTCAGGGTGGAGCCAACGAGAATTGGCGCGCCTGGTCCGTCTGCCCTCCTTGCTTGGGTGGAAGTCGTTTTGGGCCAAACTCCGTATTTGGAGTGACCACAGGCGCCACCGAACTTCCCGACGCAGAGGTCTTGACCTTTCCAAATGGTGGAGGAGGCCTCGGTAGCCGAAGATGGGGCGGTACTCCCGGCGGAGGCGCCACATTCAGAAGCGACCATACATCCCCAATCGTTCCCACAGTCGATGCAGGAGAGGGAGGCTCGACTCCAAGATCGGGAGGCTCGACTCCCGTATCTGCTTCCACCGCCGGAACTGCAGGGGTAGAGGATTTCACCTGTGTCGTTGGAGAGGCCTTGATCCGAACGGGTGGATTCCGAGGAGGGCACATTGGTTCCGGTGGAGGCATCGAACCACGCTCCTCGGCGTAGATCTGGGCCAGGCGAGACTCCTCGAGAACTCCCTGCTTGATCTTTACCCGCTTGATCGCCTCCATGAAAAACATGTTGTCCGGTGTCTCCATGGCCGAGCTCAAAGAGGAGGAACTCTCGGTATCCTCTTCTCGGACCTTTGAAGATTCCTCCCCCACGGCGGATGTAGAGGAGGTAGCCGCTTTCGCCGCAGCCTTTGTCTTCGCTCCCGCTTTTCGAATGGACCGCTCTTGCTGGGATGCAAGAAAGATCTCGGCGTAATAGTCGGCGGCATTCTCGAGCTCCTTCCAACAGCACCAAGAATCCTTTGCAAGAACGGCCTCCGGCAATTCCACCTGGATACCTCCACGAGCCCGGGTCTCCTCGGCATCCCCTTCTTTCGCGTTCTCCCACTCCTTGATCGTGGAAAGCATATGCCGAAGGCCCAGCACAATGCTGCTGGAAAGACCAGACTCGCGGATCTGAGCTTCCCCTTGGCCAACAAGCTCGATGGCCTTGGTCACGATGGCCTGGCTCACGCCATAATTGAGGAGGGAATATCCTTGTTGAAGACGGTAAATCCTCGCAGAGTTCGCCTCCTCCTGCTCGGTCGTCTCCATGGCTGTGTTGCAGACATACACCGTGTCCACGACTGATTCGCCATACTCTCCTCCCCTTTCTCGCAAACTCACTGGCAGCTGCACCGTCATGGGGGGCACCTCTGGGAGATCCATGTTGTGATGCCTCAACCACCGTTGCTCCGGAACTCTTTCCCCAGACACAGGGGTTTCCGGATAAAACCTGCTCGAGCGGATCAAGGTCGGGATTCGTCTCCCAACAACAACGGGGCTCTCCATCAATCCGGACAGATTTTCCATATAAGTGGGGTCGTTCACAACCCGACTCATAAGATCCAAATGTCCTCCATCCTCTCTTGGGACTAGGGGATGAAGACCATCTTGCCCGACGATGTTCAACACCCCGAGCTCGCTTAGGTCCCTTCGGAGACCCTCCTGGAAGTTCAGGAAGTACTGGACCCTCGGATTCCGAAGCATCCTTTCCCAATGGGCCACGCTGTAGGTGTCCCCACTTCCAGCAGCTTCGATCTCCGGTCCTCGGCTCTCCTCCGAGGGGTCCCTCTTTCGCACATGCGGCACCGGAACCTCCGAAGCCACTCCCGTCGATGGAGCAGAGGCCTTCACAGGTGGTGTGGCCTTCCAATTTCCCCACCGCTCTTCTGAGGCAACCTCCGTTGGCGAAGGAGGGCAAGGCACACGAGCTATCCCTTCTGGGACCATGGGTTGCGGCTCTGGAACGGTCGTTTTCCCGAGCAGCTAGTAACTCCGCGGTCGGTGCTGTGAACAACGAGGTCGGCGACGGCTCCGCTTGGGCTTCTGCAGGCACTGCAAGCTCCTGATCTTCCGCCGCCGTAGGTGTTGGGGCAGAGAAACGGTAGCCGGTGGTAACCTCCTGGGCTTGATCTTCGGAAGCCTGGGAGTCCTCGGCATCCATCGTCGCATCTTCCTCCCCAACCGGGTGAAAGCTTCCCATAAGGGGCAGCTGCGAAAGAAGAGCCCTCACAAAAGAGGGAAGGCGTCGCGCTGTTCCTGAGGAAAAGCAAAATGGCTGCAGAAATAACAAACCCCATGCAAAGCACTTTCTTAAGGACCTTTTGGGCGCTTTGGGTTTCAGAAAATTTAGGTTCCTTCTGGGATTTCTTAGCTCTACCTACTCTTCGAGGCCCGGAGGCCCGTTCATCCACTCTGTCTCTTCTTCCACCTTTGCGGCGGAAGCATGCGCAAACAGCACCCCTAGAGCGGATAGCTCTTCCGATCGCAGTCACACGACTAAGCAAGGAAAGAGAAAACGCAATCAAAGCGAAGCTTTTCCATCTTCCCGCAGCTTTTGCTCCGAAGACTAGCCGCTCCCCCTCATTGGGGTTGTAACACGACCCACTCTTGATGATCAGCATCGTGCCCTTCTGGGGTCGAGTCGTGCTGCTCAAGCCACTGCATCCCCGCCCACGTGCTGACACAATGCCAACAGTAGTGGTGGACGTGCTGGTTCTTCTTGCGGCAGCACATATTTCTTGTTCGCTGGCAGATGGAACAACGGCAAGGGCATACTCCTGCCTGTCCAACTCGATCTCCTTGGGACGAAACAACGCCGCCCATGTTGTCGAAAATCGAAAGGAATCCTCTACCAAACAAGCGCTAGTCCAAGCAAAGCTCTGCGGTTGGTGCAGAACCACTTCGCGATCTAAACTCTCCATGCAAAATCCACAAAAAGACAAGCTCATGCAAAATCCAAGCCATGCCATGCACACACAAGACAACATGCTTCCCATCATGCCACGCTGCTTCCTTAAGGGATTTCGTGCGTTCATGCTTCCTACCTTCCTAAGGCTTTCGGCTGGAGTTCCAGAGGCTTTCGCTGGGGTCTCAAGGCTCTTGCTCTCCGCACTTGCACCCCCAACTGTCCTCATACCTCGAAGCATAAACTCGAACGGAGTCCCTGATAACAGATGCCGGGCAGACCGCTCCTCAAGAAGGTCTTTCTTTCCTCCCTTCAGTATCGGTCCTGCGGGTACCAATTTCCTGGATTCAGCAGGAAGCGCGTCTACATCCATGTGTGTGCCTATCGGCGGGCGCTTCGAGTTCTTGGATTTCTTTCCGCTGATCGCCCACCAGGCCCGCCTTTCCCCTATCAAACGGATGTTCTTCTTACCCCCTCGATAGAGGCGCGACCCAGTGCGCGCGAGGTGTGTTTTCGATCCAACCCCTCTCTGCCGCGGCCCAAGGGGAAATTGCATTGAAAGGCACATCCGCCACCAACACCTCTTCGAGCGTCAACGGAACGTCCCCGAAACGAACCTCCAGATCGACAACGGACGACACGTTGATTGTCCCGCCTGAGGCATTGTAGAGTGTCACATTCCGATCATGATACTTCGTGACTCGAAATCCAGAGATGTGGCTTGAAGAAACTATGTGACATGTTGCTCCACTGTCAACTAGCCAGACATCTCGGCCCTCTACGCACAGCGAAGAGCAAATGTACTCCACATCTCCCTTCGAACTGATGCTACCCAAAGTGCCTAGGCTCTCTGACGCAGGTGGTCTCTGGCACAGGCCAGAAGGTGGCTCTACAGCTAAGGGCTTCAGGACTACGGGCTCCGACTTATCAGGCCTCACCGGGCTCAGTTCTTCTTGCCCAGGATGGGGCTGAGAAAACCTCATGGCCATCACGGTGGCTCCATGACCAGAAGTAGAAGACTCCGCCTCGGACTCTGGCTCTCCTTCCAGGCTCCGTGCAGCGTTCTTCTTCTTCTTCTTCTTCTTCTTCTTCTTCTTCTTCTTCTTCTTCTTCTTCTTCTTCTTCTTCTTCTGCTTGTCTTTGCCCTTTCCTTTTCCTTTCTTGTCCTTGCCACCACCTTTCCCACCTTTGTCGCCCTTAGCAGAGGAAGGCTTTCCGCCACGTGGGGTTCCAGGCTCACCTTTGTGGTCGCCTTTGCCACCCTTCTTGTCTTTGGGTCTGCCTTTGCCCTTATCGGGTTTAGCATCGCCACGCTCGTCCCTTTGCTTGGCCCAGCACTTTATCCTTCTTGTGGCCTTTTCGACCGCAATAGTCACAAAGTACATCCTGACCATCCATGGACCGGGACGATGAAGTCGAGATGGGCTCACACATCCTCAACTGTTCTTCGAAGTACTTGAGGCTCTTTGTGAGCTCACCCCAAGACTGGGCATTTCCGTGAAGGGCTACATACTGCCGCGCCTGGTGCGACACGGCCTGCAGCAGCAAAGAACAACGGTCGGCTTCTGAAAGCTTGAGCTCTGGAAAGTTGCTCAGCTTAACTTCTGCCTTGGCGATGCCGTCCTCTAAATGTCGGATGATATCCATGGGCTTCTTGAGGTGGCCGCACTTCGCATGGATCTTCATGCATGCCTCTCGCACGTAGACTGCCTCCATTCGGGACACTATCGAGTAGTTCATGTGGATGGTCCGAACTGCCTCGTAGCCGGTTGCAGACATGTTCTGTCTCTTGCTGCAGCTTCTAAGCAACTCCAAACCACGTTCCCACTTGGCCAAACTTTGCGAAAGCAGGTAAAACAGCTTCGCTGACCGTGCTGCGGTGTCAGCTGGCAAACGGTCCTGTTGGATCTCGTCCTTTACACCTATGCAGAGTCGAAGCTCGTTCACGTAGGCCTCATCTTGCAGCGCCAACCATGAACTCAGCGTCTCCAAGAAACCATGCCAAGCCTCGATTTCTCGCATCCTGTCTCTACCCATCTCTTGGTGGGCTATGACAGGCAGCTGTGGCAGGTATTTGTCTGCACGGTTGGACGACGTCCCACCGCTTCCAGCTGGCTTCGGCCCTGAACTGCTACTTGCCGATGCTGTTCCCGAAGTTGCAAACGGGTCACGGTTCACGACTGGAACTGCTTCTGCCTTTGCTTCTTCTTCACGTTCACGCTCGGCCTTGAAACGCCTCTCGTCCTCCAAGTCCATCCTTCGCAGCATGGCAGAAAGCATTTGTTGCGTCTGCTTCGTCTGCTCTTGCTGCTGTTGCACCATACTCGCAAGCATTTCCAGCATACGTTCTTGGACAGTCGGGGCAGCAGGAGTTGCTGCTGGAGTTCCAAGACCCTGAAAAGGGTTGACTCCAGCTGTCTGCTGACCACTAGGCTGGCCAGTACCAAACAGCAACTCTTCTTCCTGCTGCGTTGTCTCCGGTGGCACAGGAATCTCAGCGGCTACGGAGCCTGCTGGACTCGCTTTCGCTAGTGGACTCTGCCCTGTGGGCTGAGACAAAGGCGCGGCCATGGCGTTCTACGAGCCCCGGACAAGTTCCGGAAGCTCCGCTACCATGTGAAAAGCAGAGCACTCGCGCAGTTCTTTTCGCAAGTCGCACTTGAGCCAAACACCGTAGTGTTCAGCATGACTGTCAATGTCAGCAGAAAGCTCTCTCCAAGAGCTCAGGTCTCAAGGCTTACAAGTTCCATCTCAACTTTGCTACACAAAGGAGGAAAGCAAAAGAAACATGCAAAACCTTTGGGGATTGCTTCAGGACTTCAAGTCTGTCTTAAAACCAACAGCATGCACTCACCATGCCTCAGTCAGGTTCCCAACGCACACGTAACGGTACGAACGACGGGGCAAGCACACGGAGTGAGTAACTGCAAAGGTCTGTCCCTCAGAGCTTCACACGCACTGCTTCAAGGCTTTGCAAAGCAAGCTCAGTGCTTTCAACACTCATCACAGGGAACTGAACCAAACGTCATGCCATGCCAAAACATCATGCCATGCCAAACATGCCAAGTCCTTGCCATGCCAAAACAAAGCTCTCGCTCAGACATGCAACTGTAAGACAGTTTCTGTCCTGCCAACAACTAGGCACACCAAGGAAAGCGTAAACTTTTCACACGCAGGCCGCAGTGATCTCATATTAACTTCACCCAGCTGGTCTTCTGGGACACTGGAACGCAAGAGAAACTTCATTTGGACCACGATTTTTGCATACTGGGAGCGTTGAAACTCGTGGCACAGCTACGGGGCCTAAGGGACCTCAGGTCAAGACTACACTCAACCCTCACAGCACGAAGTGCGGACTCTTTTCACTGCGCTGTTCACAGCTTCTCGAGCTCCGCTCGTCTTGAGCCAATGCGAGCACGGCTCTCCAGCTTCAAACACTGTCTGCCAGACATGGGAAAACAAAGGTACTTCAGGTGAAAACACTCAGCCATGGAACTTCTACTCCTAAACACTGTGGGTAGGTTCCTAGCACCTCTTAGGTGCTCTGCTGAGCTCTGTGCAGACCTAAACTGGCTTGAGTCACTTCTGGTCACCAAATACCAGGTCACAAACAGGAAACGAGTTCCGACAAACGAGTTTCGAGAAAACGAACAGAAAACGGTTCTTCCTACTCAAAACAAGGTCTCACCAAGCCAAAACAAATCTGCACTGCCTGACATGTCCTCGTGCCTATGCTTCACACTCATAGCAGACAACTCAAGTGCACATCACGTGTCAACTGGGAAACTAGGAGGGTCACATATATCAACTCCCCCTCATGACCAAGAGTTTCACTGTTGGTCACGTCAACTAAGCTCCACGCAAAGTCAACTAAGCTTCTCGCCGGGCCATGGATTCCGGCGCATTCCTCAGTCCTAGACCGCTGCACTGCTTCAGACCGCTGGAGGTCGACGAACTCTCGCAAAGTAACCTGGCTGGGCGGGTGGGCGGGTAAGCCAGGGGTGGACGGGCGGGCGCGAATTACCGCAGTTGCAAGCTTTCCAGGGCGACGTCCGCGAAAGCTGGCGGATAGTGCTGCGTTGCTTTGAGATCAAAGTTTCGTGAATGATCTCCCTTGCAGGTACATGCAAATGTTTCGGACATTGTTCGCACAAACTGTTCATCGTTCGACATCAGTTTCCAAATCTTTCGGATAGGTAATCCATCTCTGCCTACCAAGCCTGAAACACAGCCGTGCACTTCGCCAGTGTAATGGGTTCTTTGCTTTGCAAACGAACGGGTGCTTGCCCATCCCCAGTAGGCACACCTCTGCGGCCATTCTATGACCCATACCCCCACTTGCGGGCGGTTCACCATCACTAAGAAGCTCCGCCAGAGCTTGCGATGCACCGTGAATAAAGCTTGTAGATGGTCCTGATAGCCCGGCCGATCTTCGTGTCGCCGTTGGTACGGGCTACCTCCGGTACAAGGAGTGCTGCTCCAGAAAACAACCTTCATCCCCCATTCTCTTGCAACATTCATTGCAGACATGACCCGCTCCACGGTGTCATTTGAGGTTCCGTCAACCCCTTGAGTAATCGGCAGGACAAATACTTGGTGCACACTTCCTTGCAGGTACAGATTCGAACGTGAACTCGTGCAAAACTCGATCAGCAAAGTCGAATATTCAGTCTCGAGTTCGCATAGCCGACAGAAAGCTTCGTATTCGAGGTTGTCCGGCCCGAGTATCGAATCTAGCACTCCAGACAGCAACAAGCAAGACCTGACTGCCGGGACCTCTCGGAAATCAATGTTGGTGACATCTTCTAGTCCGAGGGTTGCTGTATGTTTTGCCGTTTGGAGGCGATTTAAATTCTTTGTGAGAAGGTCGCTCACATTCTCGGTTCCGGCCACTCCCTCTACGGCTAACTCGCCGCTATGGACACGGTCTTGGATAAAGCACAACCTCAAGTCTATATGCCGCATGCGCCTGAGTAGCCCCTCCATGCTGGCGATTTGCCTAGCTGAGGCAGAGTCAGTGTACACGCGGTGGGGTTTCTGGAGGGTGCCCCAGATATGCGCCGTCAATTGCGCAAGTCCTGCCACCTCTTTCGCTGCCTCGGCGATGGCAAACAACTCTGCCTCTGCTGAGCTGAGTGCCACGACGCTCTGCAGGCGGCTGTACCCCTTTATGCAGTACCACAGACCGTCAACTGCAATGTAGATCACTCCGCCACTGGTGCTCTTCCGGGCTACGCTCATCTCGCTGCCCCAATTGCTGTCGCAATATGCTACCAGGCTGGCGTTCTCCCCCTCATTGGTCTTGCCATCTCCGAGCGGGAAGATTTGATCTAACAGCGGAAACTAACCATCGCAGGAACTTGCGAAGTGCATCTTCATGCACTTGCCGTGGTATGCTTTGTCCGCGTGACAACATGGAGTGAAAGTACGTTATATCTGAGCGAGTTTGACAGAGCCAGCCTATCTTCCCTAGGCAACTTCGGAACCGTGAAGCTGCTTCACTCGACAGCTCCTTCGAAGGCTCTTCAACACTCTCCTCATCGTACATACTCCTGATGTCGGGTGTCGTCAAGGATGCTTTCGCGGTGGATATGTCCCATCCGAAGGATGTAAAGACCGACTTCACATACTCAGGCTTCACCCCAAGCATGATCTGTCGTCCATCCCAACGGATTAAACGACCGAGGAATTCCATCTGCCCATCTTCGATCAGCCTCCCTGTCACTTTGACTTTCAAGACTGAACTCAGGGCTTCGTGGACGTACTCGAACCCTTTCTCGGTAGAGGACACAATGAGCAAATCATCCACGTACGCTAACATGATGATATACTCCCATCCGGATTCAAGGTTGACCCATCCGCTGAAAAGCGTCGGTTCGAGTGGACTCGCTTGCAAGCCTAGGGCAGACACGATCCTGTTCAGGTGTCGCTGCCAGCTAAGGCTGGCGGAACGCAAACCGTAAAGCGCTTTCTCTAGTATCAAGTACGCGGTTTCGCCGCTCTCGAGCGCGAATGTACTTGGCAACTCGATAATGGTGGGTTCCACTACCTGCGCAAAGAGAAACGCGGTGGATATGTCGAGGCCGTAAGCCCGCATCTTTCCCTTCGCCGCCCGTGCAAGGACGATCTTGAGGGCTTCCACCGACGCAGTATTAGAACTCAACCCCAAATCGAGTGCGGATGGTCGGCCATGAGCAAAATCCTTAGCGACTATCCTTGCTCGGACTAGTCCTGGGGCCTTCTGAGTGAGGACCCATCGGGACTTGACCGTCCGACAGTTTGGGTTGGCTTTGCGGTATTCATCAATCTCGCTCTTTGATCTTGCATAACCAACTTTCAGACTATCGAGCGCATTCACCTCTTTCTTGATTCCTTGCCATGTCTCTTCAGGGTCCAGCTGAAAACCTTCCAGGTCATCGTAGCTGGCTCTAGGTCGATTCACCCAGAGAGTCCTGTCTTGGATTCTCATGTACGCCCCTGCGGACTCATCTTCCCTTTTCTCTTTAACTGAGGAACATACACATGGGTGATCCTGGAGATTCAACAACTCAACTGCTTCACGCTCGACCGACTGCTGTTGCTTGTGGTGCTGTCGTTGTGTTGTTGTGTTCAAGCAAACATACGGGAACTTCTCCACGCTCGACCGACCAACCAGTAGGTGACATGCTGCTTCGACGTCGTAGTGGTCATAACAAGAAAGTGGTTGTGGTGTGTAGTGGGCGTTCTCGAGCAATTCCTCCAGGTATCGGACTGGGACCCCCTCATGGAACGTCTGGGGATGCTCTAGAGCGTCCCCCATATCCTCATCCTCGGCCTCGGACGGCTGGTACTCGGATACATTCCAGTCAGCATCCGGTGCTGACATCTCCGGGATCTCCAGGTCTCCGACTCCTGCTTGCTCAGGATCAAACGCTCGGACCTCCTCTCCTCCAAAGCGTGTTCGCTTGTTCGGCTTCATTTGCTCGTCATCATCGTATGGGTCTTCTCCAATTAGCTCCTCAGGTCTTCGGTCGACCTTCGGTCCTTCATCTAATGCCTCCAGAGCATCATCGATGGAATCACGCAACCATTTTTGGTATCTCTTCACACACTTTTGGGAATGCCTGCTCGAGCTGACGCCTTCCTGGCATCCGGGGCACTTGGGTGTAACACCATGTTGTCTCACCCAGTCTATGGGAGGACCTCCACCTGGAACATATGGGAGAAACAGCTCTTTGGTCTTCGGTGCTTCAGGCGGGGGCACGAAGCCATCTAGGGCCTTTGCACCGGGCAGAAGATTTGCGTCGAAACGCAACGGGTAGAGCAATTTGAGTCCGGGCGCGATCACCCGTTTCGTCTCCCCACTATCCAAGCGGATTTCCATGGCATGACCTGTGCTCCCAAGCACTGGTCCCAAGTAGATCCCTCGAGCATACTTGGCATCCGCGTCAGGTCTTCTAGCCCGCGTTATCTTAGCGTATGCTACCGCACCGAACGGATACGTGACTTGCGGTCGCACGCGATCTCCGCGGATCTTCTGCATGGGTGTGCTGCGTATTGAAACAAAAGGTCGAAAACATCCGCACACTCAGCATCCAAAACAACGCCATGTTCACGCAACTCAAGCTCATGCGTTGCTACGATTCCTTTCAGGGTCCTAATGGCTCGTTCTGCTGCTGGTGCATGCCTTTCGGGTGCAAAGCTGTCCTCGGTACCCTCACAAAGATCAGCGAGCCTCGCTGCGATGTTCTTCGTGAGTCCCTCTGCATCAGACATGAAATGCGGTTGTTTCACACCAAAGTGCCTGACCCAGGGATGCAAATGCTCTGCTGTTGTTGCTGCGCTCTCTCCCTCAGGTCTAAAGCAAACTGCAATCGCAAAGCTCATGGTATGAACCAGTACGATGAATGCAAGCTTGCGAAAGAAGCACTGGTCAAGCTGAAACTCTCTCGGGTTCAGGTCGCTACGCTTTCGGGCTGGAGTGGTCCCTCTAGTGCGCTGGCAAAACTCACAGTCAGACATGTATGGTACGTGTCCCTGCATGTGGTGCTGAAGCTCTGCCTGTTTACTACGCACATTGTCCCCAATAATTCCTTCTTCAGTGACTAACTCAAACTGCTGTTGTGGCTGTTGCGTATCGGGCTCTTTTCTTTCATCTTGGGACAAAGCTGCAAGGATTGGATTGAGCTTCTCCGTACTCCCTTTCAGGGAGACGGGGAGCGAGAACGATCGCGCTCTTGGCGATCTCGGCGGCGCCTGATGAGCTCCATGAATGCAGGCGACGGCGCGCCACTCCACGGAATTGGGGTTTCGGGCGTGCGTTCGGGCCGCGGAACTGGAGGAGGCGGAGGTATCGGGAGCGCCAGCCTTGGCGCGACCGACCTCGCAGCCTGTATGTCCTGCGACCTTGCTCGGCGCCGGTCCTCGTATTGTTGGCCCGTGAGGACCCCCGCATCGAGCTGAGCGCGAAGGCTCATTGGGTTGAATGGCCTTCCTGCCGGTGCCAATGTCCCCGCTTCTCCTGTTTCCATCGTTTCTGCCATCCTCATCACCGTGCTGGAGAGGTCGCTGGTGGCTTTCGGGGGTGTCAAGCTGACCGGCAGTTGGGCATGGTCCTTCACCTGCATCCGCAGGAAGCTCTCCCTCAAAGGTCCGAGGGCTTGCAGCCCTTCTGAGGTGTGGCCTGGTGTGCTCAGATGCAGCTGTAGATACGGACCATGGTAGCCCAGGTTGGAAAGTGATTCCCGCCAGGGAGGTGTCACTCGGAGAGCGCTCTTTGCATGCCTGGGCTCGGGGCCCCGGCGGTGCTCCGTGTACACTGCCGTCGGGCCGACCGGTTCTCCCGGCGGCTGCATCATGGAGATAGGGGGATGCTCCGGATGTGCTGGGGTCGTTGGAGCTGGAACCCCTGTGGTCGGCCTCCATTCTCCCCAATCCTCGTCGGACTCGTCTATCTCCACCACCATTGTCGATGGTCCTGACCCTGGGCTCGCCGGTGCTGCCGCGGTTGTTTCCTTCGGGTTCGGCTGAGGAAACTCGCTCGGTCCCAGCGCAACCACTGAGCGAGCCTTGCCCTCTGACACTCCAAGTTCCAGCTGCTCTGGTTCGGCAAGAGCTTGCTCCCATGTGGCCCAATCCACCGGGTTCTGCGTCACGTGGAGGCCCTCCTTGGAGATGGTCTGCGTGAAGCCCTGCATGTTGGCTTCGTGTGGCTCGCTCATCAAATGGGCTTCGGTGACATACTTCTGGCACAGGAGGCAAAACAGCGTCACCGGCGTATCCGGTGAGTCGCTGTCTCCCGAAGCTCGTGCCGTCCAAGCTCCTCCAAATCGACGAGCAATCCACGTCATCCAGCCTGTCGACGCCCAGCGCCGTTTTCCTCTCCGTGTTGGCGCTGACGATGCCGGCGGGGGGCCGGAGGGCTCCCGAGGATCGACTCCCATGGTCGATTGATCCACATGGTCCGGCAGCAAGTTCCGCACCGGTCTCACGGCCATGGTTTTCTCCTTGGATTTGATCTTCGGCGTCGGCTTCATCTGCACCATAGCGGGTCTCTTGGCTGGAGCCTCTGACATCGAAGGATCCGCTTGGAATTCCCTCACCCCGGTGTGGGACGACGGTGCTTCCGCCGCTTCCGTCTCTTCCATGATGTACTCTACCGAAGGAGATGAGGTCGAAGGGTCCAGCCTTGCCGAATCCAGGTCCAGATCCATCTCGTCCCCTCCAGTGGACTCCGCCTCGGCATACGACGCCTGGAGCTCCTCTCGGAGCGTCTGTGGCAGCTCTATGCCGTGCTGCGCGGCGTGGGCTTCCAACAATATCAGTCTCCTGCGTCTCGCCCCCTGGCGCATGCCTTCCAACTGTTGAATGCTCCGTTGCATCGTGGCACTCGGATCCATAGCGGCGGTCTCCTATCTGTCCTGCTCTAGGAAAACTTCGCCTCTTTGAGCAATCCAAGCTGCCAGTCTCAACCTCATCAGGGAAATCCTCCAAGCAAGCACGACAGACAACTGTTTCCCTACCATGCTCATGCACAAGACGCTCAACTGCTGGTGTGGTGCTGTTGTCCTGTTGCTTGTGTGAGATAACGCTGCTGTCATTTTCAAATACAAGCCGCTCGACTGCTGGTGTGGTGCTGTTGTCCTGTTGCTTGTGTGAGATAACGCTGTTGTCTTCACTAAAAATCAAGCGCTCATCCCTATCAAGCTCACGAACAACTGGCGTATCCACATGACTGAAAAATTGAAGTTGATCCCTCGCAGAGCCGGAAACGTCACCGACTGTCCTTAGTCTGTCCTTAGCTTCGCCTTGGTCCAGGTCAACATGTTCGTGGCTCGTCTGAAACTCGCGATCAACTACCTCATCAAGACATGAAACATCCAGCAATTCGGGGTTTTCGGGCTCAACACACACTCTCGCAGAGCTGCGATGACCTCGATTCGAAGTCGAACGATGAAAATCACGACTCGAAGACGACTTGCGAGACCGACTTCGACGAAACTGTTCCGTTTTGGCGATCAAATCTTGCGGTTTCAGCGCTAAAGGATGGTCATTCCGAACTGACGCAAGCCAACTAACTGAAGCAAACATGGTTGGTCTCAGCGTTACGCCGTGCTTTCGGACGGTAATTACGCCCTGCTGGTCGCACATCGCTGGCTCCCAACCTCCATTCTGACAAAGCAAGTTGATGTTCAGCAAATTGTGCTTGATCTGATCGGAAATGACGGCTTCAAACCTAGCCCTACACATGTACACAGCGTCACCCTCATGCTCAGAACTGCTCTTCGATGATGCTGGGGTGGTGGTTTCAAAGCAAACTTCCACTAAAACATGTGTTGATCCGCCAATTTCAACGGAATCTCCAGTCGCAGTCTCCGCATATGACTTAGGGCGTCCTTCAAGCCATGCAAGGACCTTCACATGATCACTCTCAAGAGTCTCTCTCGTGATGATGTGGAACGAACTACCAGAGTCAATCAGCCAGTAAATACGATCATCTGAAGGAAAACTAACCACTTGGTTCGTGAGCATCATACCAAAGTAATATCCCTCCAGAAACGTCTTGATTGATGACCGTGCTTTTCCACTACCCTTGGTTGTGGGCTGTGCTGCTGCTTTCGCCGAAGTAGACGATGAAGATGATGGTGCCTCTGGCTGCGTCGTAATGGCCTGGTTCGTTGCCGCTGCGGCTTTGTCCTTCGGAGGTGCCCAGCAGTCGCGTGCCCAGTGTCCAGTTTTCCCGCAGTTCCGGCAGACATCCGTCTTCTTCGCCTCTCTGCTCTTGCTCCGAGCTCTGTCTCCTTTTCCGCCTTGGTCACCTTTCTTGTCCTTTCCTTTCGCTTTGCCACCCTTCTGTCCCTTTTCTCCTTTCTCGCCTTTGTTGCCTTTGTTGCCCTTGGGGCCTTTGTTGCTCTTGTCTCTGTCGCCCTTTCCGCCTCTGCCACCCTTGAAGGCATTCGCATACCCGGATGCTCCTTCTCTCTGGAAGTCCATCACACGAAGCTGCTCGTCGTAAAACTGCAAACCAGTCATCAGCTCACCCATGCTCTTTGTTGAGTGATGGAGGAGCAGATATCTCTTGGTCTCAGAATCCAAGTGCTTCATCAGGCACAGGACTCCCTCTTGTTCTCCGATGAGCAACTCCGGGAAGCGATGCTTCACCTGCGCCTCGAACTTGAGAAGCTCGGTGGTGTACCACCTGGCGACATCAAGTGGTCGCTTGAGATGCTTTGGTGGCACCAGGCCTAACGCCTGTTCGCGGAGGGCCTGTCCCTCCACTCTGGAGCGAACTGACAATTCGTTGTTCAACGAGCGCCAGAGTTCGTATCCGGCACTTGCTCCCATTTGTTTCACCTCGATGAGATGCACCAAATCTTGCCCACGTTGGAACTTGCTCATGGACTGACGAAGCAAAAACCAAAGTTTGGTTGACCGGGCTGCTTTCCCGGCTTCAAGCCTCACTTGCAAGACTTCCACATTGCTACTGATCGCTTCTTGCAATTCCGTAGCGTAGCGGTCGTCGAGCAAACACAGCCAACTCGTGAGTTCGTCTCTGTAGGCTGTCCAAACTCGGATTTCGGCATGTCTGCTCATCATGGACGCATAGTTCAGCTGAGGCAACTGTGGAATGTAACCCTCTGCTCTCTTGTTTCGTACACCAGAGTCTACTTCCATGTCCACAGGAGTCGATGCATTCGCAGGTGCTGCTGAGGGGTCTCCTCCAGGTGTAGGACTCGTCGACGATGAAGCTGCAGCTGCTGCAATATGCGCATTGGCAGCATTCGCACTTGCAAGCTGCAATGCTTGCGTAAGCATGGCACTCATCTGTTGAAGTTGAGCTGCCTGCTGTCGGATCTGCTCGTCCTGCGCTTGCAGCATTGCTCTCGTGAACTCCATCTGTTGAGCTACTCCAGGTGCAACGGGCAACTGCATATTCGGAACTTGAATGGGTTCTTGTGGTGCCGTCTGAAGGGGTGTTCCCATCTGGTAGAACTGAGGTCCAAACGAAGGCACAGCCCCGACTGGTGGCTGATGGCCTGCTCCAGTCGTAGCTGTCCACTGCCTTGGGTCTACTCCGCGTGGAACTGAAGCTGGTCGCGCTGGCAAAGACCTTCCACGTTCTCTTCTCCCACGGGCACTTGGTGACCTTGCACCAGAAAGCCCTGTGGAACTCAGGCTGCTTGCACTGCGGCCTCTCGGAGAACGGTCTCGTCCAGGCACACGTTCTTCACCAGTGTCCATGCTGGAGCACGAAGCTCCGCTACCACGTTGAAACTCGTGGCACAGCCACGGGGCCGAAGGGACCTCAGGTCAAGACTACACTCAACCCTCACAGCACGAAGTGCGGACTCTTTTCACTGCGCTGTTCACAGCTTGTCGAGCTCCGCTACCACGTTGAAACTCGTGGCACAGCTACGGGGCCTAAGGGACCTCAGGTCAAGACTATACTCAACCCTCACAGCACGAAGTGCGGACTCTTTTCACTGCGCTGTTCACAGCTTCTCGAGCTCCGCTCGTCTTGAGCCAATGCGAGCACGGCTCTCCAGCTTCAAACACTGTCTGCCAGACATGGGAAAACAAAGGTACTACAGGTGAAAACACTCAGCCATGGAACTTCTACTCCTAAACACTGTGGGTAGGTTCCAAGCACCTCTTAGGTGCTCTGCTGAGCTCTGTGCAGACCTAAACTGGCTTGAGTCACTTCTGGTCACCAAATACCAGGTCACAAACAGGAAACGAGTTCCGACAAATGAGTTTCGAGAAAACGGACAACTCAAGTGCACATCACGTGTCAACTGGGAAACTAGGAGGGTCACATATGTCAACAGAATAACTTCCAGCATGGCCAAAAAACCCAGACTACGGTGCAAATTGTGTTTTCACGGTTGGGGCAAAAAAGCGTTTGCTTAACGTGCTTCTCTGGAAGCGTGGCAGGCGCATACAGATTAGCCGGAACGGCAATGAGGCCGCAGGTTTTTTTTTGCTCTAGAACTCCGTCACGTGGTGGTAATTCGGTTGGGATTCCGCCAGCTGCATGTAATTCCCAATCATAGCATCCAGCGCGTGTCGAATGCAAGCTGGAATGGTGTTGGAGCCGGGTGTTGCGCCTTGTTTCTGAGCAGAAGCTCTACATTCTTCAGCCTGTTAAGAAGCACCAAGAATGGAAAGCTAAGCCAAGTAACTACAGTCCCATGCGTTGCCGCTACTAGCAATCTCCAAACGCATCATGCGTTGAAGAAAGCTTGTTTCCTAACTAGCAGCTTGCAGAAGTCCGCCAGAAAGCACAAAAAGAGGTCCAACGCAAGCAGGCTTTGACAAGAGATTGCGGCAGAAGAAGGGGCAATGACCAACCTTACAAAAGAAACTTAACTTGCGTGTAAAGGCAGAAGCTGCCCAAACACAGATCTTGCAGAACGTTGCTTCCTCATCAACAAAGGGCCGAAACAACTTGGGTGCCGTCTCAGTGCGGAAACAAATGAAACGGTGCAACTGCTACCTACAGAAGACAATCTTGATCATCAACTTGCCTGATGTCTCTTCTGCTCAAGTTTGGACCGAGCCCTTCAATGTTGGCGGAACTTCAAGGTTTGTTTCATGTTTAGCAGAGTTTAGGCTTGATGCAACACTGATGTTGGCCTTTAAATCAGAAAGCAAAGTGGAAGAAACCCAGCAAGTTTGGTCGTTTTTGGTTTCTGTTGGTTGCTGCTGGGTTGTTCTGTGTTTTTGTTGCTTTGGTTGGTGGTGTTATTCGTCTTTTTCTTGTTCTTCTTGCATACAGGCAATCTGTTGCATCGACTGGTTGCAAGATCTGCAAGAACGGTCTGCTGTGCTGCTTCTGTAGCAAAGAGGCGTCTTCTTTTCTGAAAAAAAAGGTCTTCGGCAAGTAGAGAAGCTTATTGGCACGCTTTGCAACATATCTTGCAGGAATGATCACAATCAGCGCCTATCTGGAACTGAAGTTGCAAATGGTGGCAATGGCATTCCAATCATAACCCGCTGTTGGCCAAAATGGTCAACTCTCCAGCTGCGTGAAATGAGAGAGACGTGGCTGCCTCGTTTGGCAACAATGGGGGCCTGCAAACATTGCACACTATGGGCTCCGTCTGCTCAAGATGGCCTGCTTGCCAGCCACCTTGCTGGACCTTGCATTATTGCGCTTCCTGTCACACTGCATGCCTGCAGAATTGGGATTACATCAATGTGCAGCCACCCCGCACCTTGCAACAGTCCCCCTGTGCTTTTCGCCAGAGCGACGCACTATGGATTCTGGCCGGGTAATTGAGCAACCGGTTGGGCCCCTGCCAGCAAACAATACCACGCAAATGGCATGTGCGTTTCAGGAACAAGGTCTCGGTGCTGCTTGCACATTTGCGGGGCAAGTTGCTACTTTTGTCTTGGCTAAGGCAGGGCTACAGTTCGGCTGCATGCTCAAGTACTCCATGTGCTGCTCGCCTTATACGCAGGGGGAATGGTACGTCATTGATTCCACCCAACTGGGTGCCGAGCTGTTCCCGCTGATCTTGGGTGCGACTGCATTTCCGCTGGATCTCAATCTGCTACAAGTTCAGGTGATTATACAAGGGATGACCTTTGCTGTCCCTCTGATCAATTTCCTGATTGACTGGCCAGTTGGAACAGTCTTTGTTGCAGTCGCCTTTCCCTCCATTGAGCAAATGGTAGAGGCTCATCCTGTCCTGGTGGGGTCCTACCGCAACAGGCAGTTGCGGGTTGTCAACCCGCCGGATAGTCCCCTTCCTCTTGATCTGACGATCGATCCCATGTTGCCTATAGTTATGTTGCAAGTGCTGATTGTACAGCTCATGCGACAAAGGAGCGGATACCTTGAGAATCGAGCATTTGTGCTCTGCGATGAGCAAGGCTTCGTAGCTGACATCTGCGCCAGAATCCAGACTTTCTTTCCGCCTGACGCAAGAGTGTTTCTCAAGTACAAGTGCCTTACTGTTGAGGGCCACATGTTCCGACTCGTCTCCGCCTAGCCAAACTGATCTTGGTGACTTGCGAATTTGTATTTGCTGGCTCACTGAATGTGCAGTTCGGAGGAGATCCGGCGAGGTTGAGGCACTTTTGTCGTTGCCTTATTTTGGAGTAAGCTCTTGCCCTGTGCGCACATGTGAAAAACACGCCCCCATGGGGTTGCTCACACGTTTTGCTAATGCCATTGCGGTATGTGTTGCGGTTCGCGTCACGCCTTAAGTTGAATGTCTTCACGCACAGACTTTCGAAGCGAAGTTCAACCGAACTTGTTCCGGTGTGGGCAGACAAAACCCATGCTTATTGCAAGATACCGACACCGCACACCTGTCCACGCTGCATTTCGGCTCTCGGTAACCGACGCCGTCGTAGACCGCTCCTTCTGATGATGGGGTGCCATTTGGCTACAAGGCACATTAACGACGACAAGGGAATTGGTGCACCTTGGACAATTAGCCCCCTACCCTATGTCGGATTCGCGCGAACAGCTTGACGACCTTGAAAGCAACCCCAGGCAGCTTGAGTGCGCCCGCACTCTTGCCCTGCCGCAGGCCCTTTCCTTGGACTTCTCACCTGCAATTCTGACGTCCATTCTTGGGTGCGACCCTCCCGTCTCTCCTTTCCCATACCATGGAGAGGATCCAGTCAAATTCCTTGCGCCTGTTGTGGCACGGCGTCCCCTCTTGGAGCTTTGCCAAATCAGGGTAGTGCTCGCACGACCTGCACGGACTGCCCACAACGCTGACTCCGCCTCGTTCCCACCGTGGTTAGAATGGTGCAATAGACAAGGAATTGCTGTTCGCACAGTCCCAAGCGGATTGATTTGTCCTTGGCGCATGATTACTTGGAGTCAACTGGCCATCCAGTCGGTGGTTTGCCTTGCAGCGGTCAACTCACAATGGCTCCAACTACTTCTAGGAGGTTTGCAGGGAAAGCCTTTCTTCGCGGTTCCCACCGGGGAGCTTGCTGAGGCCTTCTTCTGCGTTACACCACTTGACGAATGTACTATAACGTCTTTACAGTTGGAGAACTACCGCTAGCTAGCCTCCGCCTCTTCCGTCTGCGCGCACCATTTCATGGGTGCTCGTCCGGGCCAGCTCAGAATGTGCTGCTGCTGGGCGGGAGAAAAGCCCATGAACTTCATTGGCCAGCCCAAATTGATCCTCCTCACCCTCCAATGCTGGAGCATCAAGGCAGCTTGTGGCCTCGCGCCCAGTCTATTTTGCAACGCCCAATACCGGCCCCCTGGTCTGCACGTGAGGCTGCCCCTCGCAACGGAGGGCCTATTTTTTTGGGTCTTTTTTTTTTGGGGCCTTTTTGTTTTTTTTTTGGGTCGATTTTCTTGGTTTTTCCTAAGAAAACCACCATTCCCTCCATATTTTTAAAGGATTTGATGCATTTTCGTGGTTTTTCGTACGAAAAACAGTAATGTCTCTGTGGTTTCATAGGAAAGCGTTATTTCTGGTAGGTTTTAGAAGGAAAGAAGGAAAGAAAGGAAGGAAGGAAGGATGAAAGAAAGGAAGAAAACAAGGAAGGAAGGAAGGAAGGAAGGAAGGAAGAAAGGAGGGAAGGAAGAAAGGAAGGAAGCAAGGAAGGAAGAAAGGAAGGAAGCAAGGAAGAAAGAAAGGAAGCGTGCTTCGAAGCCCAAGAAACTAGTTGAAAAACATCGTGTGAGCATTGTGTTTGCAAACGGGGGCGGCTGCGCCCCCCCCAACCCCCCCGCTTTTTTTTAAGCCGTGCTGAGCGTGCTTCAAAGCCCAAGAAACTTGTTGACACCCATCATAAGCTTCTCGGCTCGGGTCACATGTTTCTTTTGGTAGGGGGTCAACCGGGTTCGAGGCCAAACTGGTTCTCTGTTCAACTGGACCCTCTCCGGACGCTGTAGTTCTTGCTTTTGCACATGGTTTCTCAATACTGAGCCTGGGGAAGCCGCATTTCGGCACCCAATCACAGAGGCAATGATGATGGCGATATGTCAGAAACCCGTGCATTCAGGTTGTCCTCGGTGCACTCACTGGCCTTCATGGATCTGGTATGGTATTTGCATGGCATTCTGCTATTGGATGTTTTTGGAGACGCCTTTGCCACTTGATGAGCTGGTTGCGCAAATGCAGTTAGCCCCACGGTTGGGAGATACACGAGTGACACCTTCAAGCATCCTCACTGCAGGTCCACTCTTCTTTATTTTACGAGCCGTGCCGGTCCCAAGTCCGGCAACCAGCATTCCTGGATGGGCCACTGAAGACAGGCCAAAAGTATTGCTGGTAGAAGTGAGGGTTGCTGCAGATTCCAGTGCTGCAGCGGGAGCCAATCAGGTTCGTGATCACCTGGGCTTCATGTGTGGGCGAAGATACTGGCCAGGCATTATGTACGCACCAACGCTTCGGGGCGGACTGCAAGGTACAGTGTTTTCACTGCCAGCGAGCTCGCGCCTATGCTCAGTGCTTGGTTTATTTATTTCGTATTTGCTTTTGTTATTCATGTTGTATGACTATTCATTGCCACTTACGGTTGCCAGGCTTTGCGGCAATCAGGCATTTTGGGATGAATGTATGGCCACTTGCGGTTGTCAGGCTTTACGGCAACCAGGCCTATGGGCAGGGCGCCGTCTTCGGCCCCTACATTGTGCTGCTACAGTTTGTCTCTATGCAGATGAATTCGTTTTTGCTGAGGCGACGTCTGGGACTGCTCTGATGGCCCACCTCATGGTGCTTTCACCTTCGATTGCAACAGCTGGAAGGATATGTGACGACATTCGTTGTGGACAGTTCGTTCCTGTTTCCCACCTAGCCCTTCTGGGAGTTCGTGGGTCGGCCCATGGCGAGTTTTCGGGCAATGAGGCAACTTGCGCGATGCGACGAGTCACTGTAGTACCAGACTCTCCATGGAGGTCCTCAACTGTCTGCCCTATGAGTTTGGATCATCGTTGAGCTGACCATATTTGACTCAGTTCTTTGCTTGTACAATAATGCATGCGCTGGAGCAGTGCCACACATACTTGCTTGGTTTTTCTTGGCCACTTGCGATTGCCAGGCTTCACGGCAACCTGGCCTGTGGGCGGGGGCGCCGTATTATCGGCCCTTCTATTCAATATGCTGCTGCTATTTGTTTTAATTTCTTATATGGTGGGTGCATTGGGCTTCCTCAACGTGATGGTCCCTACGCTGTGTACCTGCCGCTGAGGTGTTCTTGGGATTGCTCTGATGGTTCTCTTTTTGTGGGCTTGTTGTGGACTCCGTTTCACTTGAAATTGGCCTGTGGAGTGCATTTCGATGCTCTAGTGGACTCTGAGTCCGTCCCTCCATGGAGGTCCTCAACTGACTGCTTTTCATGAGTGAGATCCATCATTGAGCTGACCACTTTGTAGCTCAGTGCTGAAGTTGTACAGTGTACAGGGCTTGCGCAGCACTCGTCTCGGGGTTGCCGTTTCCGGCCCCCTGCCCAAGGCAGAGTGGCGTGATGTGTTTTTGCTTTCTTCGTTTTGACAATTCATTCACTGTTCAGCTGAGCTGTCACAGTCTACTCCCTAGTTAGTAAGCGCGAGAACGCTAGGTTGAGCGACTGTGAGCGCTGGAGACCCTGTACTGCACAGTTTGTTGAACTTCGGTTCCTGTGCAGTTGCCTTGCATGTCCATACGCAGAGCGGCCGCGACAACAAGTCGTGAGCTACAGCTAGCTAGTAGGTCAGACCAGACCGCTGCGGAATCGAGTTCGAGTGACACCCATCATGTGAGCAGGGTGTTTGCAAATGGGGGGGGCTGCGCCCCCCCCCCCAACCCCCCCCGCTTCTTTTAAGCCGTACCAAGCGTGCTTCAAAGCCCAAGGGCCCAAGAAACAAGTTGAAAAACATCGTATGAGCATTGTGTTTGCAAATGGGGGGGGCTGCGCCCCCCCCACCCCCCCGCTTTTCTTCGGCCGAAGCCCAAGAAACTAGTTGAAACCCATCATGTGAGCAGGGTGTTTGCAGATGGGGGGCACAGCCCCCCCAACCCCCCCCCCCCGCTTCTTTTAAGCCGTACCAAGCGTGCTTCAAAGCCCAAGAAACTAGTTGAAAAGCATCGTGTGAGCATTGTGTTTGCAAATGGGGGGGGCTGCGCCCCCCCCCAACCCCCCCGCTTTTTTAAGCCGTGCAGAGCGCGCTTCAAAGCCCAAGAAACTTGTTGACACCCATCATGTGAGCAGGGTGTTTGCAGCCCCCCCCCAACCCCCCCCCGCTTCTTTTAAGCCGTACCAAGCGTGCTTCAAAGCCCAAGAAACTAGTTGAAAAACATCGTGAGCATTGTGTTTGCAAATGGGGGGGGCTGCGCCCCCCCCAACCCCCCGCTTTTTTTAAGCCGTGCAGAGCGCGATTCAAAGCCCAAGAAACTTGTTGACACCATCATGTGAGCAGGGTGTTTGCAAATGGGGGGCCCAGACCCCCAAACCCCCCCGCTTACTTTTAAGCCGTTCAAAGCCCAAGAAACTAGTTGAAAAAACATCGTGTGAGCATTGTGTTTGCAAATGGGGGGGGCTGCGCCCCCCCCAACCCCCCCGCTTTTTTTCAGCCGAAGCCCAAGAAACTAGTTGAAACCCATCATGTGAGCAGGGTGTTTGCAAATGGGGGGCAGAGCCCCCCCCAACCCCCCCGCTTCTTTTAAGCCGTACCAAGCGTGCTTCAAAGCCCAAGAAACTAGTTGAAAAACATCGTGTGAGCATTGTGTTTGCAAATGGGGGGGAGCTGCGCCCCCCCCAACCCCCCCGCTTTTTTTAAGCCGTGCAGAGCGCGCTTCAAAGCCCAAGAAACTTGTTGACACCCATCATGTGAGCAGGGTGTTTGCAAATGGGGGGGGGCTGCCCCCCCCCCAACCCCCCCCGCTTCTTTTAAGCCGTACCAAGCGTGCTTCAAAGCCCAAGGGCAGCCCAAGAAACTAGTTGAAAAAACATCGTGTGAGCATTGCAATACCAAGCGTGCTTCAAAGCCCGAGAAACTAGTTGAAAAAAAAAGTATGAATCCGATGAAAATATAGAGGGAATGATAGAAACCAAGAAAACGAACCAAATAGGGTTTTCCCTAGGACAAACTAAGGAAAAGCAACGTACGCTTTGACGTTTGACGAAATCCGTCCAAAATGTAATCAGAAGAGGGTTTCCTTAGGAAAAACCAACGAAAACCTCGTATTTTTTTCAAACCGTGCAGAGCGTGCTTCAAAGCCCAAGAAACTTGTTGACACCCGTCATGTGAGCAGGGTGTTTGCAAATGGGGGGGCGGGGCTGTGTTTTCCCCCAACCCCCCCCCCGCTTCTTTTAAGTCGTACCAAGCTTGCTTCAAAGCCCAAGAAACTAGTTGAAAAGCATCGTGTGAGCCCCCCCCCAACCCCCCCGCTCTTTTTTTTTTGGAAGCCGCGCAGGGGCTCCTCCACAGCAAAAAAAAACGCGTCCACAGAAAAAAAACCGCGCAAGACCTCCACAGCAAAAAAGACGCGTAAGACCTCCACAGCAAAAAAAAAGGCAGAAGGCCTCCACAGCAAAAAAAGAACGTGCAAGGCCTCCACAGCAAAAAAAAACCACAAGGCCTCCACAGCGAAAAAAAAAACGCGCGAGGCCTCTACAGCAAAAAAAACGCAGAAGGCCTCCACAGCAAAAAAAAAACGCAGAAGGTTTTGTGTTCTTCGTGCTGGGAAGTGTCTCACGTTGTAGCCCTAATGCCCCAGGTGGGATGCAAAGAGCCCGGGCCGTGCTGCACCCTTGATTGAGGTGGGAAGCAAAGAGCCCGCGGGAGGCCGTGCTGCAGCCTTAGAATTTTGGGTGAGGTGGGAAGCAAAGAGCCGGGGAGGCGGTGCTGCAGCCTTAGAATTTTGGGTGTGGGAGGCAAAGAGCCCGGAGAGGCCTGCAGCTTGTTTTTTTGAGTGAGGTGGGAAGCAAAAAAGCCCGGATAGGCCGTGCTGCAGCCCAGTGAGGCAGATAAAAAGACCGTGGGCAGGCTGTGATGCAGCCGCAGAATTTGGGGTGAGGCGGGAAGGTGTGCGAAACCTGTGAGAAAGCCACAGTTGCAAAGTAGATTGCCAAAAAACAGACCTGGGAGCCGAAAATCGTAAAGTTGGACCTTGTTTAAAACACTTATTATTAGTTCTTTAAAAAGGGTCCAACTTTACGATTTTCGGTTTCCGGATTTGGTTTTTGGCAATCTATTGTGAACTCGTGGAATCCCCACAGTTTCGTCGTATGCGTAGAAGCTCGTGGTCTCGCGCGTTCACGCTCTAAAATTGGCGGTTGTCGTGCAGCTTTTGCTTCAAGGCATAACCGCTGTGTTATTTTGCCAAGCGTGGTGTTGTTCTTGTTGAAGTGTCAACAGGTTCTGCCCCCGCAAAATCGTAAAGTTGACAATCTGCTGTTCAATGTTGGCAGTAGACTGGGGTTTCGGTTGCATGGGTGGAGGTGGGAGCAAGCCACAACCTGTCAACCTTATGATCTGCCTGTCTCTAGAAAGCATTGATCTTTTTCTGACGACACTTGTCGAGGCGATCAAAAAACAATGCCGCACATGTCTCATCACTTGAGCGCAGTTTCAGGACCCAAAAAAACACAAGAAACGTAGGACGCATCACGTGACCTCCACAGTGCGAGAAAGATCTTACGTGAACACTGCAAGACTGCTTTGTCTTGGATGCCAGCCAAGACCAGCCTGGCAAGCCAAGCGCACATATCGACGGCGTTGTTGTTTTCTTAATCCAAACAGTGTGAGACAGAATATCTTGTTCTTGTGTGAGTTGACTGCAGAATTTTTTTGAAAAAAACAGGTTCCAAAAAGCAGCTGTATTTTCGGCACCGAAAATGGGCCCTGGATTGCGGATTCCTTTCTAAAAACACAAGGTCACCCAGTTTGGACACTTGCGCCAAGTTTTTCGCGGGCAGAAGCCAGATCTGCTTTACACAGCCGGTCGTTGTGAGCAAAACAAATAAACTTCTTGCTCAGTTCTGTTCTACGTCTTGCCAGTCTCCCTCAAAATTTCGAAGAATAGCAAGAAGAACGTGCGGCAAAGTCTCACTTGGAACAGGAACTTTCTCTAACTGTAAGCCCCCCTTTGAGCCCCCTTTAAGCCTCCAAAAGCCCCCCTTCAAAGGGGTCCCTGCAAAGGGGGTTCCTTCGGGGGGGGGAGGCAAAGGGTCAAAGCCCTTAACTCAGCAATCACTTTGTCTCATGAGCATTGCCAGCCCAGGCGCTCCGCTCAACCTTCAAGAGTTGAAAGAGAGAAAGGAGAGATTGATCCGAGACGCCACGATGGGCAATGGAAACCTCCAGTGGGGAGTATGGGCCTACACGGCAACCGCCGCCACACTTACCCACCCTTTTGGGGGGAGAAAGCAGGGCACCTCTTGAAGGGCTCGTAGAGCAACGTCCCAAAGAGGCCCTGAACAAACCCTCCAAAGTGAGGAGTAAGGTGTGGTAGAAGTTTTAGGCTCCTCCACCAAAGGTGGGAAACCCAAGGACGGTTTTAGGAATTGCCGTTTCGGCGGCCGCGCCTCGCGCTCCGAGAAGAAAAGTTTACGCTTCTGGCTCAAGCTTTCGGCTCAACCCCGGTGGGGTGCCTTTGGTAGGGAGTTGGTAGCTGTCAACGAGCCTCGGGGCCCAAATCTGCGTGGGGGAACAGGCCCTTGGTCCAATCCCAGCTTGTCCAACTTGTGCCATGGCTGAGCTTAGGGTGTTCGCCTCCCTTTTGTCTCCACGGTCAGGAACCGCTGCTCACCGTCGGGGGTTCGCCTCCGTTGCAAGGGTGCATTGCATCCTAGGCCAGTCCCAGCCGGCGGGACGCAAGTTCCGGAGCGGGTGGCAATCTCTCGGGGGGGCTCACCTCCAGGAAAGCTTGAGTTTGAATAAGCACCAGCGCTTGGTGCCCCTAAACTAACTGCTTTTTCCCCAAAGTTTTGCTTTGTTTTCCTTTGCCACTTTGCACTGCTTGCAGTCATGCATGCCGCTGCATTCCTGAGATCATGCCGCCCACTGGCAGGAGAGCAGATGGGGGCAAGGTCTTCGCCAATGGTCACTTTTGGTTGTCTCTTGGGTTTAGGATTGCATGCATGCTTGGCGCTGGCAAGTTTGGTGGCAAGCGTGGGGACCATCCTGTGTGGTTGAGGCTCCTTAGGGGGGTCCCTTGGCTTCTTTGGGGGGGTTTAGGGTGTTGTTGAGGTTACCTATGTGTGGGCCACAAGTGTGCTGCCACCTCTGGCTATACCAGTGCCATAATTACTGAAATTTTGTGCATCAACTCAAGCGCTATGCACTCTGGACATGCAGGAAGCACTCATCTCTCCAGCCTCTGGGAGGATCTTCCTCAGCGCCCAGGTCCTCCACTAAAGGGCCATGCAGTTACGTCCTTGAGTTGGGGGGCCAGCCCTGCCACCTGTGCAGGGTTTTGGAACAAGTGCAGGAGTTGCTACGGGCTCTTGCCTCCCTATCGCTTGGCGTTGGCAGAACCAAGTGTGGGATCCTCCTCTTACTTGTTGTTTTTATAGTTTCGGGCATGCAGGTACCCAGGAGTGTCCAGACCGTGGGTCCTGCCTGTGCTGCAAGCCAAGGCAACAGTGGGTGTGTTTCATGGCTGGTGCGGCGTGGTTCCCGCGCTTGTTGAGGGGAGCGTCGACACCTGCGCGTGTGGAGGGGTGCGTTTGCCCTCGCGCTTAGTTTGAGGGCTTAGCACCGGCCTTGACGCGCAGTCACCTAGGTTTGGATCTTGCAGTTGCCCAGGGTGGTTGGTTGGGTTTAAGGTCACCTTTGAGAGCGTATACCGGCCCACTTCGCCGGGGGCCTTTCCCAGCCACAGTGCAAAGGCAGTGCGCGCTTCTCTGTCTTCGCGCAGACCCATTCATTACAGTCCAGGCACCGTTTTCTGTCCTCTTACTGCCAAACAAGTCGTTCCTGCTATTTTGGGGTTTAGGATGACACGCTGAGCCCCAAATAGCAACATGATGTTGCTGGTATAGGAATTCGCCAAGATTTTTGGCCAAATTTCCTTTTCTGCACAAAATCATTGAAGTTGGCCCGCCAGCATCAAAGATCTTCGGCATCGAGTCGAGCGTGCATTGCAGGGCCAAATAGCAACATTACGTTGCTGGTATAGGAAATCGCCAAGGCTTTTTTGGTCAAATTTCCTTTTCTGCACAAAATCATTGAATTTGGCCCGCCCGCACCAAAGATCTTCAACATCGAGTCGAACGTACATTGCAGGGCCTGGACGCTGGCTATTCCTCCCCGGCTGGAGGTAAGTTTGGCCAACATGTGGCCTTGATGGCCGCTCTGCTGCCCGTGGCATGCACGCGAGGGCAGTACTTCCACTCCTTTCCCCGTCTTTGGGGTGGTTTTCCCTCCCCGTTTGGAGGTAATTTTGGCAGACAGGGGGCCTTTATGGCCACTCTGCTGCCTGTGTTTAAGAATGCAAGGGCAGTGCGCCACTCCACTGCCCGTCAATGGGGTGGATTTTGGTTGGTAGAGGTAGCCGAGTGCCCAGAGCTGCTGCGGCATGGGTGCTCTGGCCCCTGTTAGTAAGAGCGAGAACGCAGGGGCCACCTCGTTGCAGCAGGGTTTTGGGGCGTCGTTCCCAGCGCCTCCATAGTCGATGGGAAAGCGTCGCTCCCTGCGCCTAAAATTGGGGGGAGTGCGTGGTCCCCGCGCTTAACTACAAATTGAGGGGACAAAACCCTGCTGCGCCAGTTAACGTCCAGCCCAGAGAAGGTGAGCTGAAGGCCCCCCGCCCCCAGGCCTCGGGGGTTCTCCTCCCTGCCAAGTGCATTGGGGCGGGGCAGCAACACAGGAGGCCTAGCCCTGTATAGTGCAATTCCAAGTTGAAGAAGACGCTGGGGGTTGACCATTCAGAGTCCCTCCATGTGATGGCATAGGTCCTGTAGCCTGTAGTGACCAAGGCTTTCTTTTCTGACCTCATTTTTCCTGTGGGATTTTGGGCTCAGCACTGGCCTGGAAAGCGCCCGGGTAAGCAGTGCCGTAGGCAAGCACGCCTAGTCACAACGACTGTGGGTGTGTAGGCTGTAGGTGTCAAAACCCTTTTCCCCCAGGCCTGGCTCAAGGTAGCCACCCGGGTTTCTTAGGATTGCCGTTTCGGCGGCCGCGCTTCGCGCTTCGAGAAGAAAAGTTTACGCTTCCGTAGCCATTTGGCTCAAGCTTTCGGCTCAACCCCGGTGGGGTGCCTTTGGTAGGGAGTTGGTAGCTGTCAACGAGCCTCGGGGGCCAAATCTGCGTAGGGGAACAGGCCCTTGGTCCAATCCCAGCTTGTCCAACTTGTGCCATGGCTGAGCTTAGGGTGTTCGCCTCCCTTTTGTCTCCACGGTCAGGAACCGCTGCTCACCGTCGGGGGTTCGCCTCCGTTGCAAGGGTGCATTGCATCCTAGGCCAGTCCCAGCCGGCGGGACGCAAGTTCCGGAGCGGGTGGCAATCTCTCGGGGGGGCTCACCTCCAGGAAAGCTTGAGTTTGAATAAGCACCAGCGCTTGGTGCCCCTAAACTAACTGCTTTTTCCCCAAAGTTTTGCTTTGTTTTCCTTTGCCACTTTGCACTGCTTGCAGTCATGCATGCCGCTGCATTCCTGAGATCATGCCGCCCACTGGCAGGAGAGCAGATGGGGGCAAGGTCTTCGCCAATGGTCACTTTTGGTTGTCTCTTGGGTTTAGGATTGCATGCATGCTTGGCGCTGGCAAGTTTGGTGGCAAGCGTGGGGACCTCCTGTGTGGTTGAGGCTCCTAAGGGGTCCCTTGGCTTCTTTGGGAGGGTTTAGGGTGTTGTTGAGGTTACCTATGTGTGGGCCACAAGTGTGCTGCCACCTCTGGCTATACCAGTACCATAATTACTGAAATTTTGTGCATCAACTCAGGCGCTATGCACTCTGGACATGCAGGAAGCACTCATCTCTCCAGCCTCTGGGAGGATCTTCCTCAGCGCCCAGGTCCTCCACTAAAGGGCCATGCAGTTACGTCCTTGAGTTGGGGGGCCAGCCCTGCCACCTGTGCAGGGTTTTGGAACAAGTGCAGGAGTTGCTACGGGCTCTTGCCTCCCTATCGCTTGGCGTTGGCAGAACCAAGTGTGGGATCCTCCTCTTACTTGTTGTTTTTATAGTTTCGGGCATGCAGGTACCCAGGAGTGTCCAGACCGTGGGTCCTGCCTGTGCTGCAAGCCAAGGCAACAGTGGGTGTGTTTCATGGCTGGTGCGGCGTGGTTCCCGCGCTTGTTGAGGGGAGCGTCGACACCTGCGCGTGTGGAGGGGTGCGTTTGCCCTCGCGCTTAGTTTGAGGGCTTAGCACCGGCCTTGACGCGCAGTCACCTAGGTTTGGATCTTGCAGTTGCCCAGGGTGGTTGGTTGGGTTTAAGGTCACCTTTGAGAGCGTATACCGGCCCACTTCGCCGGGGGCCTTTCCCAGCCACAGTGCAAAGGCAGTGCGCGCTTCTCTGTCTTCGCGCAGACCCATTCATTACAGTCCAGGCACCGTTTTCTGTCCTTTTACTGCCAAACAAGTCGTTCCTGCTATTTTGGGGTTTAGGATGACACGCTGAGCCCCAAATAGCAACATGATGTTGCTGGTATAGGAATTCGCCAAGATTTTTGGCCAAATTTCCTTTTCTGCACAAAATCATTGAAGTTGGCCCGCCAGCATCAAAGATCTTCGACATCGAGTCGAGCGTGCATTGCAGGGCCAAATAGCAACATTACGTTGCTGGTATAGGAAATCGCCAAGGCTTTTTTGGTCAAATTTCCTTTTCTGCACAAAATCATTGAATTTGGCCCGCCCGCACCAAAGATCTTCACCATCGAGTCGAACGTACATTGCAGGGCCTGGACGCTGGCTTTTCCTCCCCGGCTGGAGGTAAGTTTGGCCAACATGTGGCCTTGATGGCCACTCTGCTGCCCGTGGCATGCACGCGAGGGCAGTACTTCCACTCCTTTCCCCGTCTTTGGGGTGGTTTTCCCTCCCCGTTTGGAGGTAATTATGGCAGACAGGGGGCCTTTATGGCCACTCTGCTGCCTGTGTTTAAGAATGCAAGGGCAGTGCGCCGCTCCACTGCCCGTCAATGGGGTGGATTTTGGTTGGTAGAGGTAGCCGAGTGCCCAGAGCTGCTGCGGCATGGGTGCTCTGGCCCCTGTTAGTAAGAGCGAGAACGCAGGGGCCACCTCGTTGCAGCAGGGTTTTGGGGCGTCGTTCCCAGCGCCTCCATAGTCGATGGGAAAGCGTCGCTCCCTGCGCCTAAAATTGGGGGGAGTGCGTGGTCCCCGCGCTTAACTACAAATTGAGGGGACAAAACCCTGCTGCGCCAGTTAACGTCCAGCCCAGAGAAGGTGAGCTGAAGGCCCCCCGCCCCCAGGCCTCGGGGGTTCTCCTCCCTGCCAAGTGCATTGGGGCGGGGCAGCAACACAGGAGGCCTAGCCCTGTATAGTGCAGTTCCAAGTTGAAGAAGACGCTGGGGGTTGACCATTCAGAGTCCCTCCATGTGATGGCATAGGTCCTGTAGTCTGTAGTGACCAAGGCTTTCTTTTCTGACCTCATTTTTCCTGTGGGATTTTGGGCTCAGCACCGGCCTGGAAAGCGCCCGGGTAAGCAGTGCCGTAGGCAAGCACGCCTAGTCGCAACGACTGTGGGTGTGTAGGCTGTAGGTGTCAAAACCCTTTTCCCCCAGGCCTGGCTCAAGGTAGCCACCCGGGTTTCTTAGGATTGCCGTTTCGGCGGCCGCGCTTCGCGCTTCGAGAAGAAAAGTTTACGCTTTCCTTGGTGTGCCTAGTTGTTGGCAGTACAGAAACTGTCTTACAGTTGCATGTCTGAGCGAGAGCTTTGTTTTGGCATGGCAAGGACTTGGCATGTTTGGCATGGCGTGATGTTTTGGCATGGCATGACGTTTGGTTCAGTTCCCTGTGATGAGTGTTGAAAGCACTGAGCTTGCTTTGCAAAGCCTTGAAGCAGTGCGTGTGAAGCTCTGAGGGACAGACCTTTGCAGTTACTCACTCCGAGTGCTTGCCCCGTCGTTCGTACCGTTACGTGTGCGTTGGGAACCTGACTGAGGCATGGTGAGTGCATGCTGTTGGTTTTAAGACAGACTTGAAGTCCTGAAGCAATCCCCAAAGGTTTTGCATGTTTCTTTTGCTTTCCTCCTTTGTGTAGCAAAGTTGAGATGGAATTTGTAAGCCTTGAGACCTGAGCTCTTGGAGAGAGCTTTCTGCTGACATTGACAGTCATGCTGAACACTACGGTGTTTGGCTCAAGTGCGACTTGCGAAAAGAACTGCGCGAGTGCTCTGCTTTTCACACTGCGCCACTGGCCCCACCTTTAGCGTCTGTGTTTTTGTCACCTGCCGGGCCTCCGGCTTTCTGTTCAATAGTGAGGCTGGTTTCGCCCGAGCCACCTCCTCCTTCACTCGCGGGTTAGGACCGCTGGTCTTTATGGCGCCGTACTACCCCGATGGCATTGGCGCGTGCTTTCAGATGGCGGCCTGTTCCACAGGAGGGCTAATTGAGTGTGCCGAATACCTCCGCGCAGGCCAGCCTATGGAGCCTTGATGGCCCCGGCATTGCGAAGGAGTCGAATAAGCAGGCCGCCTTTCGGGAGCAAAGGGTGGCGAGGATCGCCTGGTCGGACTGGATCTGTTTGGAACGCCACCCTTGCCCAAGCTTGGGCGCTGAAGGCTACTCGGGGCGATGAGTGCGTGGTCATGTACCGCGTGCTCAGGTCTGAAGGATGGGGCCGTCCCCCCTACTACATCCAACTCCTACTCAGGCACTGTGACCAGCCTGCAGGGACGGGGATTTGATCTGGAACCACTGCCTAATGACTGCGTCCCCTTTCAATCCGCGCGCATGCAACGGTGTTGCTAAGTATCTAACCCACCTGCTGGGGGATGCCAAAATTCTAACACCGCCACGGAAGGGACCTGCCCCTCGAGTGGATCCGTCCACAAATCGGACACACAGCAAGCTCCACAAGGCCTTCGCCTCCTTCCTGTGCGGGCTGGCCAACTCAATTCTAAAAACGGCCATCGAAGTGGACTGTGCCGGCCGCTGCGCGGGGCTCCGAGTTCTAAGGCCCCTTGACTCTCACACTTGACGCACGGTTGGCTGCAGACCGTTAAGCAGCCTTGTGGGCCTTAAACTGCACCAGCCAAGCCGATAGGCTCCCGGTACCTGGGAAGCACACTGCCCAAGTGCCAGCCAGCAGCCTTTGGGGCTCTTGTGCCGGACCTCACCAAAGCCTATAAACAACTTCATGTGTTGCCAGCTCACAGAGATTTGTGCGTAATCTATGTGAAAGGCGCAGACGGTTCAGACTGCTACTACATAGCCAACGCCCTAGTTTTCGGGGCGACTTCTGCTGTGTATTGCTTTAACCGTGTAGCCCGCAGCCTGTGGTTTTTGATGACCAAAGTCTTGAAAATTCCGTGCGGGTTTTTCTATGATGACTATCCTCTTTTCTGCCTGGAAGCCGAGGATGCTACTTGAGTAGCTGTGGTCCTGTAGCTCTGGGTTGGACGGTGAGCGATGAACTGATCATCCGTGCTCACCGGTGTCCGCGTGAACAGCCCGCAGATTTACCCCCGATCTTCGCTGTGGAGGAAAAAGAGACCGGTGAATGAATATTGGAATGATAGCTCATATTGACGATTGAATGACACTAATGGAGTTGGATGCTATAATAGTTTGAGCTGGGCAATACTTCTCCTATACAATTTATGAGTTGAAGATAATTTTCTGCTTGCAGACTTTTCTTTCAACCAAATAAATTGTACAGCCCTAATGAGGTTAGGGCGTAGGAGAAGTGACTGAGTTTCTGAAGCATCCTTGTATTCCATGTCTGTTTATTTGGGCTGTTCGAATCTTTTAACAAAAGTGCTCATCGTTTTTGGGAAGAATTTCATGATTGAAACCTTCTTGATCCCAAGAGTGATGCGCTTGCTGTGGTTCAAGTCTTGCTGAGCACTTGAAAATTTTTGATCCCACCCCACCCACCCGGGGTTTGCTCGGGACTTGAAGGGCGCAGGATGCTACTTGAGTAGCTGTGGTCCTGTAGCTCTGGGGTGGGCGGTGAGCGATGAACTGATCATCCGTGCTCTCCGGTGTCCGCGTGAACAGCCCGCAGATTTACCCCCGATCTTCGCTGTGGAGGAAAAAGAGACCGGTGAATGAATATTGGAATGATAGCTCATATTGACGATTGAATGACACTAATGGAGTTGGATGCTATAATAGTTTGAGCTGGGCAATACTTCTCCTATACAATTTATGAGTTGAAGGGATACTTTCAATTTTGAAGCATAGGGTGAAGAAGATTGCAGTGTCAATTCATGTTGACGATGAGCTAGTCGCAGGTGCGAGAGGAGAAGGAAAATGGCTCATATGCGAGCTAGAGAAATTCTTCAAGCTCGCCGTGGAAGGACCGTTCCCATCCCATCGGGGATCGGGAGAACAACTTCATTACTTGAAGAGGACCTACGAGTTCCTAGAAGAAGGAATTCTGGTGACAGTGTCAAAGAAGCATTACGAAAAGCTCAGAGGACTTTACGAGCTGGGAAGCAGAAAGCCAAGACAAACCCCAGAGCACCAGTTGATTGGAACAGTGGATGATTCCAAAGAGCTAGAGGAAAGCGAGTGCAAAAGATTTCGTTCAGCTTTGGGAACGCTGTTGTACATTTCTCAAGACAGATGGGATTTACAGCGTGTGACAAAATGTTTGGCGAGCAAGATGTCGAAGCCGACTGAACAAGCTTTAGCCTGCTTGAAACAAGCATTGCTCTATGTACAAGGGACAGAGCAACTGGGATTCATGCTGAGGTACACCAACGTCGGAAACAAAATGATGGATGCGCTCTATCAGACTCTATCAAAAGGAAGAGCAGGAGGATGCTCTAGAGGAAAGGAATGTACCACACAGTATGGAGGTATTCACGGATGCAGATTGGGCGTCAGACCGCGAAGCAAGATGGTCTACATCTTCAGTGATCGTCTGTGTCAATTCAGTACCAGTGACCCAGAAAGCCACAGCTTTGAGCTCAGCGGAGTCCGAAGTGCTAGCATGCTCAGGGGGAGCATCGGAAGCTATGCTACTCAAGAAGTTTTCTTGCAGGAAGGATTCTAGTGGAGATCCGAATGGACTCAAGTGCAGGACGGCAATGGATGATGCGAACAGGGTTCAGCGAGGTGTGAAGAACAACAGCTTCAAAGCAAAGCCAGTACCTACCAAATTAAACATTGCTGATTTGAACACAAAGCGCTCAGGAGTTTCTAGAAGGAGATTTCTCATGTACCACATTGGAGCCATGGTGTGGAATGGAGAGACTTATGAGCGCTATGGAAAAGAAGAAGCGATGGAACATGTGGCAGGTGAAGTTTGCAGAAGTCAAGTCCGAGCTCTACGTGCAACTTTGCTGAATGAGCGAGGAAGTAAGACAGCGAGAGCGATGTAGTTGACGCTGATGGTGAATATGATCTCGCAGATTGCAGGACAGCCAGACGATTTCGGAGGAAGAGAACGAGAGGAGAGAGAGTTCATTTTCATCTACGTGAAGGAAGTGAGCGGATGGATCATCCTTTTCAGTGTGCTACTTGGAGGAATTTTCGCTTTACTTTTGTTCTACATGGTCGAGCAGAAGGTGAACAAAGGACGACAGGAACCACAGGAAGAAGGACCACAGGAACCGCAGGAAGAAGGACCACAGGAACCACAGGAAGAAGGACCACAGGAACCGCAGGAAGAAGGACCACAGGAACCAGTTCATTTATTTGACCACTACTACCAGTCCGCCCGATGAAGATGATGTTCAACGTACAGCAAGGGCAGTCAATATGTATTTCCGTGATGCACCAGAGGATTCAGCGACAGGCAGTGGTGATGGAATGCCTGGAATCAGTACAGTACCAGCAAGCCAAATCCATGTGAATGACGAAGAGCTTGCAAGGCGATTTCAAGAATGGGGAATGATTAATATCGTTCCTATGGCACAGGATGTGGACGAACAGCTACGAGCACAACCCCAGTATGTGTACACGCCTCATGGCAAGAGGTATCGCAGACTTACGTGTGCAGATGTGCAAAGGTCGAGGAGATTCACTTACAGTGCAGCAGTGCATGCGAGATTGCACTACCGTCCTTGTGGCAATTGTCAGCCCGGGACCATGTGAGTGAAAGATGTGAATAATAGTTTCACCTTTTTCCGTACAGAGTGAGCTACGACGAGTACAAGCTTACCTGAGCGAAGTGTTGCCTACGAGGAAACAGTAGGAACAGTTTTCACCAAGTGCAGGAACTCCAGAATGGAGAGCACAACGAGGCCATCACTCAATACCAGATGAGCCCAACGATCAAGTAGAACCCGCTAATGTACAGGTGATGTTGAGCTTACAGTTCGCACAACATCAAGGCGGGGTGTAAAGTTTTTCTACTACCTGGGAACCCCACCTACCAACCCAAAGGGTTGAGGAAGCATGTGTGGAATTTGTGTCTCATGTTTGACCGACAGTGCCTTTTACGGTCCAAGCAAGAGTGAGTGACTTGGAGTTTAGCAGACCCTAAATACGGTGTGTGCAGCTTTGAGCTGCGCTGTAAACCTTGCTCATGGGATCGATGCATGCCGAATCAAACCCGTCAAGAGGAAAGGAGTGCGAATGGCTGTGAGTAGCCACTGCTCTGCGAAATGCGAGGGCCAAGTGCGGACACAATCCCAACGTCACCATTGGAAAAATTGACCGTGCATTGAGCGCAGAGCACTATGCTCCTTATGTCTTTGCTGGTAACACTGTGTCCTGAGTGCAATGTTTCAAGTTCGGAAAGCGTTTTTGATTTTGTGACTCAAGCACTTCTTGGCACCGCTGTGAAGATTTGATTCAGTTTTCATCTTTGTGACAACTTAATTCTTCCGAATATTCGAATCATGGTATTTCTAGGTTATAATGGACTTATGACCTTGACAGTGCTGCCCAGCGCCCCACCACTCATCAAGATCAAACGCATCCGTGATTCTTCTGTTGTTCATTGTCAGGACCATCAACATGACCATTTGGTCATCTCTTGCCCCAGGTTGTACTGGACGGTAAGCTGATGCCAAAGCTTGATGTCGTGCTTTGATCAAATCCTTGACGGAAAGAAATCGGCACGATAGCATCAATAAGAATGGCCACGGCTTGGAGACTGCGAGAAAGTGGGGTGTCTCGACAGGCCTCTATGGGGTCTGGTCAGTCATCCGTTGCTTCTTCTTCTCTTTCAAGAAAACGAGCCATACGGTAGATCGGCACAAGCTTGCGATGGTGGAATATCCAACTTCTCAAATACTGCAGAGTCCAGAGAAGTGGCACGGACACTGATTCATGCAAGACATGCAGGACGACCAACTTTTTGAATTTTGGAAAGGTGACTTTGTGGGATTTTTCAAGTCCCTACCCCACACCCGCGTCCAAGAATCTTGTGCACTACTGCTGGAGAGGAGACACTGCGCATTGATTTTGCCACAGCTCAAAAATTTTTCCGAGTGTAGGGGAAAGAGTGCTTTCAAAACTATCCACCTTTGCGATCTTCCTGAATTTTGTACGTATAGCTTCCGAGTCCAAGCCGACACAAGGAGCCACCGTTGGCAATCAGCTCAGTCTTTCACTTTGTTCCATGATTGTAGCAGCAGAGGAGTAGGAGAGCTTTCTATGTTTTCTCCAATCCCAGCGACATCTCTTCTTCCTCAATAGATGCGGTTTCACCATCGTTGAACAAGTGTCGGCAGATTCGCAACCTTCTCGTAAATGTACGGACCACAACTTCGAAAGACATCCCGTTGAACTGAGCCTGTGGGAGACTTTCATTTTCTGGGCTTTGGTATCTGTGTCCCGTTGCGGATTATCAGCTACATGCAGCCTACGGAATTTGGCAGCTCAGAGAGCCAGTAGAGAGCGAGAGAGAGAGAGAGAGAGAGAGAGAGAGAGACAGACAGAGACAGACAGAGAGAGAGAGAGAGAGAGAACATCAGCTTTTTATGTTGTACTGAATTTGCCAACATGCATCCTCACCCATATTGCCTTGTGACCGGGCTCATATATCTGCTGTTGTTGCGTTATCTTCATTGTTCGGTAAACGTGAGCGGCAGCTGTCTGGTGATGTTTTACCAGTCAAGAACAGGTCAGTGTACGGACCTTTTAAATCATGCATTTTCAGCTTTGAAGATTGTTGCAAATAGCTTCTCTGCGGCGCTGATGTCTGATGTCGTTTTCTGTGGGAATCCCGGTGCGGGCAAAAGCACCCTGCTCTCCTGCATTAGTGGCGTCCAATTCAAGTCCGGTCAAACTGCGTGGGGAGGAATGTCGCAGAGATTGGAGTTCAAGGTTAGCGACGAATTTCCAAGTTGTCGATTTGCCGACACTCCGGGGCTGGCAGATCCTGAACTTGCCGAAGTGGCTGCAGCAGCCATTACAGAAGCACTTCGAGATGCGTCGGTGAAAGGGCGTGACGTGAAACTTTTCTTCGTCGTGCCAAGCGAGGCAGGCCGCATCACTGCCGAGCATCTCTTCACCATCCGAAAGGTAGTGCAGTCCATAACCCTGCCGGATGATTCACAGCCGGGTGTCAACTCGTACGGTGTTATCGTGAACAAGTGCGACAGCATCTCGCAAGAGCATCAGGAGCAGGTCAACAAAGGCTTCGCGTTGAAAAGCCATCGTGTGCCCGTGCCAACCGGTTACACAATATTCCTCAGGCGCGTGGAAGAATTGAGCGGTAAGGACAATGCCCGGTACGAGTTCCCGGGGCTCAAGGAGTTTGTGCTCGACTTTCCGGGCTTTGGCGTCAAGAAAGCTGCGGAGATCAATGTTGAGGACCTGGACACACAGCTGGAGCAGTTCCAAAGATCCGCAGCTGAAGAATTCAAAAAACTTACTAAGATGCATGGGGAAGAGCGGGAACGATTTGAGCTGCAGGCCGTGGAAAGTGCCAAGGCTCTTAAAGAAGATCTTGAAAAGAAGTTGAATGAGCAACGCCTACTGTTTGAGAAGAAGACGCAAGAGCTTCATGCCGAGATCCAGAGACGATCGGACTGGGATTGTGAAAGCCGTGTTTCGTCTCAAGCTAGACATGTTTTTGTGTTGCGGCAAAGGATGGTGTTTACGCAACAGGTTATCCAAACATGATTCTAGCCACCACGCCAAGAGCCCACCGCATGCAGTCTGGCAGGATGAAAACGCTGATTTGCTTGCGAAAATGCAGGAGCAAGCTAGGTTGCAGGTGCGAATCTGCATGGCAAATTAGTGAGGACTGCATGTGGAAAATCGCAGGCTGAGGCAGAAGCAAGCTTTTTGAAGCAGCTTGAAAAGATGGACAAGCAGGCGCAGCCATAGTCCTATTCTGACGGCAAAAGCGCATGGAACAAGATCTTCAAGAAGTGTAATGTTATGCAACCTGATGCGGAGAGTCTTGAAGAGCGTGAGACGCCTCACTTTGCACAGGCAGAGGAACAAAGCAGACGGCAGGAGGTCTCGGCGCAGCTAAACACAAGCTGATATCACGCGGCATGAGCAACCTGCTCCAACGTTGTGAAGTGATTTTGCCAGCAAGAAGTTCTGCATGGTATGTCAGGCACGATTGATCACGGTGAGTCTGCAGGCGGAACGGGCGCACCTGCGCAAACTCTTGGAGGAACAGAAACAGAAGGAGGCATGGCTGCGAGGTCCCTTCATGTAGTTCTCCCTGGGTAAGCTGAAGGCCGAAGAGCAAGAAAAGGCCAGAAGGGAGCATGCAGATCTACGAAAACTACTGGAGGAGCAGGCGCGGCACTTTGCACCCAACAGATGAACAAAGTTTGTAGACCGATGAATTGCAGATCTCTGTGAGGAGAAGAGGGCAGAGAAGGCAGGGTCGCTTGATAACTAAATGGTCTTGCGAAACGTGTCCCTGCAGATTGAGCAACAGCTGCTGAAGTATGGACAGCTCTCATGCAAGGTCAGCACATGTTGAATCTGACGCTGTCAACTTTCACAGTTGCAGGAAAGTCAAGCCAGAGCAAAGGCAAGATCGTCAGCACACGTGGTGAGCCGACTTGAGTGAGCCCCTGTGCGTGTCTGTAATTCACTTATTCAAGCGAAATGGGGTCAGCGAGTTTTTTTTTCACCGCACGCTTTTTGTTCAGCACGCCTTTTTGTAACTCACGCGGCTGCCTGAGCAAACAAAGAAGACTCGGGGCGCCCCCAAGAAGCAGAAAGTTCAATTCGCCGTCTTCAAGCTTTTCGTGTTGACCAATGGTGTGCCCTACATTTCGAGGCCGAGAAGGGGGGGTTGAGCAGGAATGTTTTGAGCTTGAACACTGGAGCATGTGTCGGGAGCTGTCGGGTTACACCGCCACTCCAGAGTGGCAGTTGCCGTTCTCGTACTTGTTTTGTTGCTGTGGCGCCTCCTCGATGTCCCTTCCCACTTTTGCCAAAGTTTGTCGGATTTGTCCAACTTTGCAGGCCCGTAGGGCTGCTCAAGATTCGTGCAACTGCTTTTGCATACTGAGGAATCTTCCGCCTCAAGTGACAGGTTTATCTGATGCATTCCCCGCAGCCACGATTCCCAACTCTTAGGCCAGGCCAGCCACTCAAGCGCCATACATGGCACGCACACGTACGTGGGTCTTGGAGAATGGTGTGTTGCGCCTTGCATCTCATCTCATCTCATCTTGTCTTGGGGGCTCAGGGGCTTGTCCTGCAATGGGGTGGAGTTGCAGAGCTGAGGGCCCGGACCGGACCGCGTTGGCACCTGCGGCGAGAGGGACACAGACAGGCCCGGGATGTAGGCCTCTTGGCAGACCCGCTTATAGCGCTTGCCGCAGTGACGACATTGTGGCATCCCCGCCACCAAGCGCTGAAGCCGAGCGTCTCCGTTTGCTTGAGTTATCGGCTGGGCCAGCTTGTGTTCCACTTCCTCCGCCGCCTTTCGCCTCAAGAGTACGACCAACTCCTACAAAGCACGCCAGAGCTGTGTTGCGGCGCCTGCCCACCGCGGCAGACGCCCCGGCCCACCTGCCTGCGCCGTGAGCTCCCGCCCCGTTGTCGCCGCTGCTTGGCATCGCTGCTTCGTGGCCACCCCGTCTCGGCTGACTCCCTGAGCTCCCAGTCCTACACCGCCTCCTGAGATCGCGCAGTGAGCGCCGCCTGTTTTCGGGTTCTCCGGGGCTGGTGGGCGTGTTTGGGCCGGGCTCTGGGCTTGGGTTCCGGGGTTCGGGTCTGGGGTCGGGGGCTGTTGTTTCAAGGGGTCCGCCGCTGGATGGCTCGCGGATCACCGGATCACGACTCTGTGAGGATCACACGTCATTCTTTCGGGGTGCTACACGACGGCACTTCACTTCTGCAGTGTGGAGCACAGGGTTTTCTCCCAAACGTGGTTTTCCCTGTGCCCCCATATTCTTAATTGGTGCTTTTGGGAGCACATGCCTCCTACACCTTTTCCGGAACATGATCGCTTGGCACGCCAATTTTTTTGGAGCTGTTGGCAACCTTTCTTGTCTCTTGTTTGCAGTCCTGCGCTACAGTGTTGTCGTTACATGCAGTTGCACACGCCACTTCGCTGCTCCAGTAGTCTATGTCAACATAGACGTTAGCATATATCAGTATGTCTGTACTTCAACAGAGACACACAGACCTGACCGTGGTTGACTTTGTGTCATTTGTTATTGTCGTAAGCGAAGAACATCTCCGACTTGTTTTGCATGAAAACTCTCCTGCTGTTAACAAACTTTCCATGGACCTATGGCCCAAGGATTGGGGGGCCCTATGTTTTGGGATGAAGGGGGGTGAGCCCCGAAAGGAAACCGTAAACCCCGAAACCCTAAGAGGAAACCCGAAACCCTAAAAGGTAAGAAAAGCGTCAACCCTAAGAGGAAACCCTGAACCCCTAAACCCCAAAAGGTAAGGGAAACCCAAAACCCTAAAAGGAAATCCTAAACCCCAAACCCACAAGAACAGAACCCTAAACCCAAAAAGGAAAGCGAAAGCCTAAACCCTGAAAGGAAACCCTGAACCCTAAACCCAAAAGCGAAACCCCGAACCCTGAAGGGAAAAAACCTTTAACCCTGAAAGGAAAGGTGTGAGGGAAAGCCTAAACCTCAAAAGAAAACCCTCAACCGTAAAAGGTAGCAGAAACCCTAAAGGGAAACCCTGAACCCTAAGACCCTAAAAAGCAAACCCGGAAACCCTAAACCCTAAAAGGTGAGGGACAGCCTAAACCCTAAAAGGAAACCTGGAGGCTTGAAAGGAAAACCGAAACCCCAAAAGGTAAGGGAAACCCTAAACCCCAAAAGGAAACCCGAAACCCTAAACCCACAAAAAACAAAGCCCTAAACCCTAAAAGGAAAAACCCTAAACCCTCAAAGGTGAGAGAAAGCCTAAACCTTGAAGGAAAACCGGCAACCGTAAAAGGTAAGAGAAACCCTCAAGGAGACCCAAAACCCTAAAAGGAAACTCGAAACCCTAAAAGGAAACCCTTTACGGGGCAACCACAAAGGGGAAGGACAATGATAACCCTGACGCCTAAGGATCGCAAGTCAAATCCCTGAATCCCTTGAAAACCACGGGTCAGGTTAGGGGGGTCCAAACAGAGGGTAACCGGCCTAAGCCTAACCACCCCAAGGGGAACCCTCCAAACCCAAACCCAAGCCTGAGGGCCTACACGTTTTTGCTGCGAACTTTTCGGCAGCCATAACCTTGAGCCACAATACAACAGTCCATTGACGTTGCAACTATTCCAGAACTTTTTGTACCCTTTGTACATGTAATTGTAAACGCTTGCGCGCGCCGCCTCGGCAGCCGGGCCGGCCCCAGGCAGGAAAGGAGGAAAGAGGGTTTCAAGGGCGGGGTTAGGGGGGGGGTGGGGGGGGTGGGGAGGGGGTGGGGGGGGCTCTGGGTGGGGGTGGGGGGGGGTGGGGGGGGGGGGGGTGGGGGGGGGGCAGGGGGTGGGGGGGTGGGGTGGGTTGGGGGGGGGTGCAGGGGGGTGGGGTGGGGGGGGTGGGGGGGTGGGGGGGGGGGGGTGGGGGGGGGGGGGGGGGGGGGGGGTGGGGGTTGGGCGGGGGTGTGGGGGTTGTGGGGGGGGGGTGGGGGGGTTTTGAGGCACTCCCCCTGTAGGAGCCACCGAGAGGCGGGACCCTCCACGGCATCGGTTTGCAGCTCCTCCAAGCGATTGGGGGGGGTCCCACAGGGTGGGGGGGGGGGGGGTCGCGTCAAAAAATTTTGCATGGGGGGAAGGGTTGGGTTAGGGGGAAGGAGGCCCGATCCGGGTCTGCTTGTTCCAGACGCTTCTCGGCAGGAAGCCGAGGCGAATTCACTCTCTTTCACAGATATTGCGTCCAAGCTCCACAAATCCAAACTGTACATTTCAGAATCATCTCCACCATTCTCAGAAACTATTCGTATACCACTCTTTTTTCCAGAAATGCATCACCCACTTTTGCCAAAATAGTAGTCAGCCTCACCAACCACAATTAAGGCACCAAACTTCCTATCATCTTTCAGTTCTTGATGCTTCAGCATGCCTCGCGGTCTTCAGACGATGTAAGTGGGAAAAGGTACTCTCCAAATCCTCCACTGTCAAGAGACTATCCGGCAATAACTGCTGAAATGCATCGATAACACTTTTCTTCTTGAAAACGTCCAAACATCAGCTGCGTCTACGCCTTCCGCAGACCCACGTGCAGATGGTGTTGATGCCGTCCGAGGCACCTTTTCAGGATTGGTCTTTTCACCTTCAGTCATCACTGAGGGTCGCTTCTTTGGCAGTGGAAAAAGGAACCGTTGAGAAGTAACTTCGACCGGGGTTTTTCTTTTCTTTTTGTCACGCTTGCGGACTTCAGGTGCAGACTTGGTCTCCGAGGTCTCAAGGACTTCTTCAACCTCTTTTGAGTTGCCATCAGGAATCCTCTTGTCCTCCTCCGTGTCAACACCAACAGCCTTCGCGTTGTCCCCTTCAGTCGATGGGACCTTCGCCGTCTTAGGCTTTCCCTTCTTACTCTTCTTTTTCGGCCTTTCTTCCTCTGCTTCAACCTCCTCAACAATGCCAACTGAAGGGTCAAATTCTTGTGCAGACGAAGACGTGCAACCCACTTTGTCAACCTCTTTACCGAAACTTCATACTTGTCCACCAATCTGAGAAGTTCGGTCCAGGACATGAACTCTAGACCACGATCCTCAATCCAACTTTTCCATAGTGATCCTCGATCATGACTATTATCTGCCACTTCGAACAGATCAAAAACAGATTCAGCCTCGTATCTGTCCACGTTGTCACGATCACCTGACAGAATACTGACCGCCTCCATAACCAACTCTTGATATTGTACAGCAGTCGCGTCATAGCCCATCTCATCTTCAGAAGACTCTTCAGCCTTTTTCTCCTCTTCTTTTTCTCCAGCTGGTTCTTCGCGAGAAGGCCGCGGCAACGGTTTTCTTTTATCATGAGTCAGTTCATCATTTCTTCTTTGGTCTTGCTGATGGCGATACACACATCGACTTTCAGCGTGACAATATCCATGCTTCGAAAACTGATTGCACAAAATGCGAGCAGTATCGTGCGAGAACACACACGAAGCCCCATATCGACACCCCTTGTTGTTGATCCAATACTTGCACCAAGGAGGTTCGGAGTCATCATGCACGAACTTACAATCCTCAAATCTGCAATTTCCCGACGGATACCAGAAACATACCTTCCTTTTTCGCTGCTCAGCTCGTATGGGGCTCTCAACTGCAAAGAAGCGAGGCGCATGCCCTGCATGCTCATGTCCATACCTTTCAGGTGAACGACTGTCCCGCTTGTCTCGACAATTGTCTTTCCAGGGAACACGGTCTCCTTCACCACGTACGTCGGTCATTTTGTATTCAGCACTTCGCATACCATCGGTACACGCTTCTAACGAGCTTCCTTTTACAGAGACAACGACAGGACTTGCTTCAAGTTCAGGTATGCTCGGAAGTTTAATGCAGAACAACTCCTCTTCACAATTTTGGATCATTTCTACTTTACCTTTTTGTCCTGAGCCGAAAACATTGAAGACGGTAGCCCATTTACTCTTACACCACTTATCATACGACGCCAGCTTCTTATCAACAGCTTCCCCCGATGCTTGGAACCTCCCAAATTCATTTTCTTGAAGGCCAAACCCAGCTGTCTCAACAAGCCCGTCACAATCCTCCAACTTTAAGCTTTTTGCATTTGGTTCACTGTCACCATGCTCCCATTCTTCCAGACCCAGTTCCTCTTGAACAGTGTCACTTCCAGGCCCCTCTCCGGGATAACCCAGTGTACCGTCGAACTCTTTTTGAGGACGATGGGGTCCAGCAACTGCAGGTGCTTCAGGTGGACAGTGAGCAGAAATGAATACCAGGTCCGTCTCAACCATCTTGAAATTAGTGACTCTTCATCCTCAGGAATAGACTCCCCCATAACCGCTTCAGGAGAAATCTCAGGAGCCTGCTCTGGTGGCAATTGCATTCCAGAACACTCCTTTTCAATTGACTCCTTCTTTTCTTCCTCTTCAACAACTGGTTTTTCTTTTTCCGCAACCGAAACCAGCATGGATTGTGCAGCGATGTCGTCCACCAACATGACTTGACACGCAGGATCTTTTTCCTCATCCTCAAGAGCCGTTGTCTTTTGTTGACGCTCCAGCTCAAAGAAACGCTCCAGTTGGTCGGCATACACAATCGTTTGGAAGAAGTTAACCAAATAATCCCTGCCTTGGTCCCAGTTGAAACATCCAATCACCACGCTTCCTTGTCCCAATGATATATTCAGAGGGTAAACCCGTCTCTCATCAGGTCCACATGGTGCATCATTTCAGTCTTTTGGGTCCACTCATAGGCAGTTCCTTCCATGGCACTTCCAAAGGTATCTGAGTTTACGAACCATGTGCTCAGCTTTGGTGCCAACAATACACCCATCACCGACAACGTAAAGTTCCCAAACTTGGAAAACAAGGCTGTTGATGGTAATCGTGACGCAAAGGAACATAATGTCCTTCATCCAGCCGCTTCACCAATTCTCTTCCAGTACCATTCTGCTCATTTGCTTGATTGATACTGGGTAGTGCAGCATAGATGTTCCTTGCCTGTGTCTCTATAAAATTCCATATAGACCGCTCCGACAGTGATCGCCTCGTCACCCCACCTTACTTCTTCAGAGCACGTCAAGGTCACCCCATCTCGGTGATCACCTTCATCTTGTTCTCCAGATTCCAGTCTCGCCACCATTGTCGACGACTGATCTCCTAAACACCATTGTACGGTCCATTCTATTCAGACCACCCTTTTGCACCGGGCTTTTGCCAGTATCCTCCTCCTTCGAAGACACATGCCCCAATGCACCCCTTTTTTCCTTCCTCTGAAACATCTGTCACCTCTGATCCAGACGCTGGAACCACAACATTTCCGGAACCTCCTTCAGGTGCGCTTTGCAACCGTTCTGCTGCGCTTTGCAGCTGTCCAGAAACTTCCACGGAGTCTTTTTCCTTTGTAAGTGGCCCACTTCCAGACGTATGGTCATCAGAAACACTCCCATTGGGTCCAACAGCAGCCAAATTTTCTGAAGCAGGGCAGGCGGTCTCCCCCCGCGGCGAGACGACGCGATCTTTGTTCCTGCCCTCCACCTTCTCATCCGAAAATTGACTGGAGTCAGAGTCGGTGTCAGAGCCATCACTAGCTGAATTCTGCTCATTGGCATAGGACACAAGTCCCAGACCAGCGGAATCCTCAACATCCACTGCATCTGCCCACTTGTGTACACGACTGAACGGAAAACTCAATCCCCCTGGCATTCGAAGCTTCAAGGGTTCGGGAGCGACTACTCGCTGAGGCGCAATCCCCTTGCGGACGGCGCTCTGCGTCTCAAAACAGTGCGAGCTTGTTTAGGACGTAAAAGAGAACGATTTTTTCCACCATTGCTGATTTGGAGGAACGGATGCGGACCAAGGTTTTGCTAATGGTCCCGTCAACGTAATCGGAACTTGTCGAACTGGAGCCTTGCCATTGTGTCCGGGTTGTCCTTCAACCACGTTGGGAATGACAGGCGCAGGACGCGGAGGCTGCGCAGGAACAATTCCATTTCCCGGCCGAGCATGAGCAGGATCCATCCCCGTCGACGCGAAATGCCCAGACGCTGAAGAAGCAAAACAGCCTTACGCTCCTCCAAACCTTCCTCAATCAAATCCTCAAAATAGATAACATCATCTAACAAATCCCGAACAAATCCTACCCCAAGACGATACAAGGGTGCTAAAACCTTTAAGTCCCTCATCCAGAAGGTGCCACGTTGCAACCAGCGCTGAATGGGTTCATTAGGATCAATTCGATCATTCGCCACAACCGTCTCAGCCGTAACATCAGGCTGCTCGTCCGATAGCAACTCACCCACAGTCACAGAAGCGTCTGCTTCGTCCATAGTAGCAGGAGCCTGAGCGTCTTGCGCATCCACCAGTGCATTTGTCTGTGTTGCAGAAAGAAGGGGAGGCTCAGGACCATCCTGAGTACCGTTTTATTCTCCGTGAGGCGCTCCATCAGTCAAAAGTCCTCCGGAACCTCCTTGACTTCCAGAAGATGTATCCCGTTGACCATCCGCTGCGAGAGTTCCAGAACATTCATTGGTTCCACTCAACGCACTTGCTCCACCATTGAGACTCGGATGATTGACATCAGATATCGCATCATAGGTCCCACCATTGGCGAGAGTTCCAGAACCTTCATGGGTTCCACCCTTTGCTTCCGTTTCGCCCATTGAAGCTTGGTGTCCAGACCCAGATAATGCTGTACTTGAGGAAAATTCTCCATATTGTGCCTGTCGTCTTCGCTGACGCGCCTTCTGCAACACATCACGCAACCACATCCGCTGAGTCTCAGGAATCTGCCTATGGTCAAATTTGCACTGAGACTCTCCCCCACGCCCACACGTGCCATCAAGCTGATATTCAAAGCAAAGACCATTCATTCCCCATTTTTGGAGAAGAGACCTTGCATGGTCATCAAGAGTCCTTCCAGCTTCCCGATGTGTGTCCAGCGTAACAGAGTCGCTATGAGCAAACTTGCAACCACCACCAAATTTGCAGAAGCCATTTGCATGCCGCCAGCAAATTGACTCATCCTTTCCAGATGTGCTAAATCCCTTTGATGCACCTTTGCCGGGACCTACTATCGCAACTTGCGGAAGTTGCCCATTATCATTAGAAGCCACTCCAGAGGCATCCCCAGCCTCCGTGGTTTCGACAGTTGGGCACGAAGACTCAGCATTCGGTAGGTTTTCCCAAAGCTGATGAACATATCGGCATGCAGCGCCCCGACGGCACGTACCTCGCTTGTAATACTTACACATCTTCATTGAATACCGTGAGGAGGTACGACTCTGAGCCACTCCTGCACACTGCTCACCAGTATCTAACGCGAAGTTAAAAGTAACTTCACCTTCTTCCACTCGAACACCTTCCAACCGAGCGTGAAAGGTTTGTAGCAGTTGATCCATCCGTAACCACCACTGCACCCACTGCGTCTCCTCGGTCTCACTGAACATCGACGTCAGGATCTTGGCAATCCACGCCCCAGCGTACGGAGTGTTCTTTTTCAAGTGATCAAAGAAGGCTTGGTAGTAGAAGGGTGTAGGCCAAAATTTCGGCTGTTTTTCTTTTTCCCATTGAGCAACTTGTTGAACATGCGCTTGCCATTCCGGATCAGCTTCCAAGACTTCGCGGGCTCTTTCAGCCTGAGTGCCCACCGCAACGTGATCCTCCATGAACTTATCAAGCTCCTCATTGTCAGGCAACAGTTCCATAACCATTCCCACAACCTTAGAAAGAGCTACCGATGGGAAATGTTGATCCTCCAAGATCTTCCAAAGCTGTTCACCTCTTTTTTCCCTCTCGGCCAACACTGCGCCAGAAGAAGGGGACTCCATTCGTCCTGTGAAAGGTTCAGCTCCAGACCAATGCATCCAACCAATATCCCCGTGTTTTTCCCAAGAATCATGACCCCACAATATCCTGATCTCCACCACAGCGCCAACCCTTCTGGCTCCACTGGGTGTTCTGCCACCATCCTGTTCCAGAGTGGCTATCTTGCCATGCATTCTGATTCCATTGCTCAACATGCCACCCTTTCTGACTCATTAGCTGTGAGCTGGACCAGTGCGTCTCGTCTTGGTCTTCATCGTCAGAATCTACAAACAGTTCTGGACGATCAAGGTCAGCTAGGAGACGGCTTTCACCAACATATGTCACCCTAGCGTCCACAATGTAGTCACCATAGAAAATTTCTTGTTGCTGTTCGGCAGTGGCAGGCCAGCACGTTTTGTCACCATTTACGTCGATCCATACACCTCGACTATCAATGCTGACTACCTCTCCACCGATGAAATCACCAACTTGATATTGTGAAGTCAAACCATTTGCTTTAGGCTGACTCTCGCGCGGCGCATCAACAGCTGGAACCTCCTTTTCTTCAGCAGCTTTGAACTTGACACCGCCATGCTTTTCCTGGATATCTGATGCATCAATGGCTCCTCCATCACCATCTGCCACACTCCCCTTTTGTTTGTCGTTGGCAGAAACCTGTTGCGACGAAACCACTTCTGCACCAGGTTCTGGGGTATCCACAGCGCCCTTTTTTCCAGTTGATGAATCCTCCACCATCCCTTCAGTGGCCAGGACTTCAGATGCAACTGTAGCTGCTTCACCACCAGATACACCATGGCATTGTTCCCCCTGTCCTTGCTGAACGCTTGCAGCCACCTCACTGCTTGCCATTCTGACAGGTCCAGAAACCTCTGCACTGATTTCCTCTGCCTTCTCGGTTGCAACCTGCTCGGTGTCGACTTCCGGCACGTTGACCATAGGCAAAGAATCCTCTTTTGTCGAGCCGTCCGCAGTCCCCTCATCCACATTTGGACTGGTATCTCCCAGTGGTTCCATGGTTGCCAGTGGAAGACCTTTCGGCTCATTGATCTCCCCCACACCTGCTTCATTGACAGCGCTGATTTGGGAAATCCCACACGAATCAATAATCTCCTTGGCGGCTGCTTCATTGGCCCCACCATCACAAGAAGACATAGACGTTGTGACACCAGATATTGGCAGCCCTGGCGCGCCCAGGACGTTGAAATATCAGCTGCTTGCTCACCTGTTTGGCAACTCGGAACTGCGACGGCCTGATCTTCCACGGCATGCAAAAGCGCTTTGCTTTCACGATCCAGTTCAAACGTTGTTCCAAACTGAGCACCAGAAACATTGTCCTTGTCAGAAGAAGAACCACCCAAACTTCTGTCTCCCTCTGATGCAGCTGTTTCCCTTTTTTCCAGAAGACCAGAGTGTTCCGAGGGCTCAACATTCCCATACCATTGACCCCGTGATCATGTTGCTGTAATGCATTGCTCCTTCATCAGTGAAGTGCTGCTCCCACACCCCATCCAAAACTTCTGTTACAGCAGGTGGCGCTCTTTCCTGTTTCCGTTCTGCAGAAAGGGCTCGATCTTCATCTGCCGCCAGGTTTCGGATTTCTTCAGGTGTCAACACTTCTGCGGCAGGGACCACGTCTGTCGAAGCCGACGTTCCCAGTACCTTCTCTTCTACGACAGGGATCACGTCCTCCGAATCTGACATTCCCAGCACATCATCTGAAATCCCATCCCGGGACCTCACCACGAAGCTCACCACGGCGTCACTAGAGAAGCCCCAGTCAGTCTGCCTCGTGTAAATCTCTTCTTTCGACCAACCTCCGACGAAGATGCTCCACTTCCTTTTGCATATAATCCTTTCTTTTTCCAGTCGTAGCATCGTCCGTTGGCAGTGGTACTACCTTGCACTCGCCGCTGACAGGGCCATGGCGTCTTCTTCCCTAGACCCTTGAATAAACCAAAAAACCCACGCAGGAAGCCTAATTTGGGCTCATAACCTATGGGGCAACCACAAAGGGGAAGGACAATGATAACCCTGACCCCTAAGGATCGCAAGTCAAATCCCTGAATCCCCTGAAAACCACGGGTCAGGTTAGGGGGGTCCAAACAGAGGGTAACCGGCCTAAGCCTAACCACCCCAAGGGGAACCCAACCACCAACCTCCAAACCCAAACCCAAGCCTGAGGGCCTACACGTTTTTGCTGCGAACTTTTCGGCAGCCATATCCTTGAGCCACAATACAACAGTCCATTGACGTTGCAACTATTCCAGAACTCTTTGTACCCTTTGTACATGTAATTCACTCTCCGCACCCTTAACCCTAAAAGGTAAAAGAAACCCTAAACCCTAAAAGGAAACCCGCAAAACCCTAAAAGGAAACCCTAAACCCTGAAAGGAAACCCTTAACCCTAAAGGTAAGAGAAGCCCTAAACCCTAAAAGGAAACCCGCAACCCTAAAAGGCGAGGGAAACCCTAAACCCTAAAACGAAACCCGAAACCCTAAAAGGAAACCCTAAACCCCAAAAGGAAACCCTAAACCCTAAAAGGTAAAAGAAACCCTAAACCCTAAAACGTAAAAGAAACCCTAAACCCTAAAAGGAAACCCGCAACCATAAAATGCGAGGGAAACCCTAAACCCTAAAAGGAAACCCTAAACCCTAAAAGGCGAGGGAAACCCTAAACCCTAAAAGGAAACCCTAACCCCTAAAAGGTAAGAGAAACCCTAAACCCTAAAAGGAAACCCTAAACCCTAAAAGGAAACCCTCAACCCTAAAAGGAAACCCGCAACCCTAAACGGCGAGGGAAACCCTAAACCCTAAAAGGTAAGAGAAACCCTAAACCCTAAAAGGAAACCCTAAACCCTAAAAGGATACCCTAAACCCCAAAAAGAAACCCTAAACCCTAAAAGGTAAAAGAAACCCTGAACCCTAAAAGGAAACCTAGAAGGCAAGAGAAACCCTAAACCCTAAAAGGATCCCGAAACCCTAAAGGGAAACCCTAAACCCTAAAAGGTAAGAGAAACCCTAAACCCTAAAAGGAATCCCTAAACCCTAAAAGGAAACCCTAATCCCGAAAAGGAAACCCTAAACCCCAAAAGGTAAAAGAAATCCTAAAGGAAACCTAAAAGGTAAGAGAAACCCTAAACCCCAAAAGGATCCCTAAACCCTAAAAGGAAACCCTAAACCCTAAAAGAAAAGGCCGAAACTTTAACCTTCAAGAAACCCGGAACCTGAAACTGAGAGTTGGCTAAGTGACCCGTAAAGGTTTGCTAAGTGACTGAATTCATGTTGCGTTTCCCGATTGGCCAAGTGATCGTGTTCGGGGTTTGCTAAGCGACGCGGGATCCCTCCTTAGAGGCCCCACCCTTGACCACGCGAAGGTGGCACTTGAGCCAAGGGTTTTGTGTTGTGTCTGCGTGTGTGCATGTTGTTCGTCACGTGGCTTGTGCAGCGCAGCGTACAAGCGTGCCCTCTACGAGTGCGGGTTTGCTTTCGCTCTGTTGTCGCAGCTCTGTTGATTGCAGGAGAAGAAAGAAGCGGAGGTGGCCCTTGAGAGAGTTTGTGCCGTTGGTTTGTTTGCGTCGGCATGCTGTCCATGGTTTGCAGGAGAAGCAGGCAAGAGAGGCGGCTGCGGACCTGGACACGTTGTAAGTCAGTTCGCACACTTTGTCAAATTGCGCCGTGTTATCTAAACGCATGGCGCACTACTGGGTTGACTCGGCAGGCACCGAATCTATTGCGAGACGACCTCGTCATGGTCGTTCAGAGCATCGTCTCACACTCCCCATCAAGAAACAACAAACAGTTCGACATACAGATCAAGCGTGCAGGTAAGTTGGCGCAAAAGTCGTTGGTCAAGAAGTGGCCTGCTGCGAAATTCTCCGGCTTTGCTAGGTTCTTCGATTTGATTTGTAGAGACGATTCGTACAGTGGTTATGAGCTGAACGAAGATCGCATCGGCAAGCTTGCGCGGTTCATGCTCGACAAGGGGGACTTGCGTGCAAGTTCAGGCACTGAACCATCTTCGGATTCTGCAACATCTTCGGATTGATGTGCTACTCATGTTTGCAACGGTGCATGCCGTATGCAGCGAGGCAATTAGAGATGGAGAGAGCCAGAAATAGAGAGGAAGACGTGTGGCTGTCTATGCACATCGGCAGACGCTAGTTCGAAACCGTCTTTGCCGACGCGAACCTGCATGTACAGCGAAGCTGGGTCTGCTTACAGAGTGAGGTTCGAAATTAGAAACGGAAAGCTGCCCTCCGCGAACATTGGCGAGCAAGAGGTTCCTCGGTTAGAGTCCCTTCTGAACTTGATGAAATGATGGATGGTTGACTCGACAGCACCGCTAAAGTTGTGCGGGGGCGGAATCTTGGACTTGCTCATGAAAGCCTTCTTTGTTTGGCCTCAGGCAATTTGGAGGTAGCTTGTTTCACAAAGTCCGTGCGGCAAACAGATGGAGTCATCAAAGCCGATTCTGCGCGGCAAAACCAGTCTAGCATTGAAAACAGGGGCCGTGCTCAGGCAGGCTATGGCTGATTGGCGCGGCGAGTTTTCTTCATGCGCGCTACTGCTTAAAGCCACGCCACACGTTATTCATGATTGCCTTGGCACGAGTGCCCAGCCCAGGATATCTGAATTTCACTTGTTTCTGCACAGCTTGCTGACGCAGGCGCTGGAAAAAGTGCCGCTGATTCGCTTCAGCATCAACTTGAAACGGCTCATGCGGATACCTGCCTTTCGTCAGCCCCTGTGTTCATGATTCGTGTCGCCCACTCAAAAGCAGCAATTCGGTGCAGATTTTCAATGAACTTGGCACCTGCCCGGCTATGCAGACGCCACTTCGAGGCATGCCAAGTTTGTTCATGTTCTACTGGCTTCTCAGGGCTTGGCGGCTGCGTGCTTGCACTTCTCTGCAAATCATGCAGCCGATGCACAGACTGTTCATCCGACAAGACCGAGCACCTCCTGTCGGAATGCAAGATCGGCAGGCCGGCATGCAGAGGACTATAATTCTTTACGGCGGTTGGCATAATGTTTCAAGCGAAGCAGAGATTCCTGGGCAGTGCCGATAATCTGAAGAGGCGCCGAATTCTAATCCTGCACCATGCCATCCTGCAGAGCTCTAACGCAGATCAGGAGTTTGAAAGAAGCGCCTCCCAGCAAGTTGACACTTCGTGTATTGACTAGTCTGCCAATTTGCTAGCACTGATGCTCTAGTTTAGCATTCTCCTGAATCCTTGGTCATTTCAGTCCTTTCAAGACTATCGATGCTGCCGGGCTGCCAGCGGTGGAACAATGATGGCAGGCTTGATACGTGGGCGCTCCTGCCAAATGCTGAGTTTTTATATGCTGACTTTTTGCCAGCGCCGGCTCATCACTTCTAGAGCTCCAGAGGGTTTGTCACAAATCTTTTGTTCCATTAAGGAGAGAACTAAACTTGTGAAAGGCAGCAGCAGCGGCTGTTTACTTTTACATCAGAAACATTAGATTTTCAATGTCAGTTTTTTTTGGGGCTTGCCAGTCTTCCACAAGGGTCTCGTGTTTGCCTGGATGGTTCTGGCGGAACGAGAATTTTCGCGGCGCAACAGGGTCTGGTGGCATTTTTCAGGGGATGCCAATCAAAAAATTTTTTCCAATCAAATAACATCTTTTTTCCAATCAAAAAACAACTTTCCTTTTCAGATAGGAAGGCAAGAAGGAAGGGAGGAGGAAGGGAGGGACGGAAGGCAGGAAGGAAGGAAGGAGGGAGGGAGGGTAGGAAGGAAGGAAGGAAGGCAGGAAGGGGAAGGAAGGAAGGAAGGCAGGCAGGCAGGAAGGAAGGAAGGAAGGATGGAAGCAATCTGAGGCCCCTTAACTAACCTAAAGTTGCTAAACCCTAAAAAGCCCTAAGCCCCAAAACGCCCTAAACCCTAAGCCCTAAAAGCTCTGAACCCTAAAAAGCCCTAAACCCTAAACCCGAAAAAGCCCTAAACCCTACAAAACCCTAAGCCCTAAAAAGCCCTAAAAGCCCAAAAAAACCCTTAAAAACCCTAAGCCCTAAAATGCGCTGAACCCTAAAAAGCCCTAAACCCTAAACCCTAAAAAGCCCTAAGCCTTAAAAAGCCCTTGGCCCTAAAACCTCCCAACCCCCCGAGTCGGAAATACTGCATTTTTCAGCCATGACAGCTAATTTAAGTGTTTTTTGATAGTAATTTAATTGCTTTGTGATAGTTATAATTCAATTTTCTTGTTGATAGTTAAATAAATTTTTTTGATAGCTCACCCCCCCAACCCCCCCCCCGCTTTTAAGCGTATGAGTCTTGTTGAAACTTATCATGCGAGCATTGTGTCTACAAATGGGGGGGGGGCTGCGCCCACCCCCAACCCCCCCGCTTTCAAGCATATGAGTCTTTTTGAAACCTATCACGCGAGCATTGTGTCTACAAATGGGGGGGGGGTGCGCCCCCCCCCCCCCCCCCCCCCCCCCCCCCCCCCCCCCCCCCCCCCGCAACCCCTCCGCTGGTAATCATATGGTCTTGTGAATCCTATCATGCGAGCATTGTGTCTACAAATGGGGGGGGTGCTCGCCCCCCCCCCACCCCCCCCCCGCTTTTAAGCATATGAGTCGTGTTGAAACCTCCTGCGAGCAATTGGTGTTTGCCAATGGGCCGGGCGGGGGGGCTGCTAACCCCCGCCTTTTAAGCGTATGAATCTTTTTGAAATCCATCATGCTAGCAATTAAGGGGTGTGGGCGCCCCCCCAAGACCCCCCTTTCCAAGCAGAGGAGTCTTTGAAACCCATCATGCGAGGAGTGTGTTGTGCAAATGGGCGGGGAGGGGGGGGGAGGGCTGCAACACACCCCCCCCCCCCAAAAAAAAAAAAAAAATAGTAAAAAGGGGATTGACAGGTCCAATACGTTAAACTTTGCTAGGTTGCTTTATTATTTCGATTCCTAACAGCTTAACATCGTCATTTTTCACAATCGCCTTATTCGTTATTTTCCTAAATTTTCACTAATTTTTAAATTCCATATTACCTTCTTCATTATTTTTATCTATCCACCTTATTCACTTTCCAGAAGGGGCTTCTAGGGTTTTTTCACCAACATTGCCTTTCTTACCATCGTTTTAACACATATTCAGGCCTTATTCATTTTAAAATAACTCCCCAACATTCATTCCAAATCTCATACCATCGCGCCTACTTCATTCCTCATATTTCCCATCCTACTTTTCCCAAGCTCCCTAATAATGCACTTACCAAAGCTCCCATTACTTGAAGTCCTTTAACCATCATATTAAAATCCACATATGGTATGTGAAAATCCACATGTGGTATGTGAAAATCCACATGTGGTATGTGAAAATCCACATATGGCATGTGAAAATCCACATATGGTATGTGAAAATCCACATATGGTATGTGAAAATCCACATATGTTATGTGAAAATCCACATATGTTATGTGAAAATCCACATATGTTATGTGAAAGTCCACATATGTTATGTGAAAATCCACATATGTTATGTGAAAATCCACAACCCGAGGGAAACGTTGCCATAAGCATTTTCAATAAAAATCTTACCACGATTGTGATTGTTTCCTCTCCATATTCTGTAAGTGTTGCTTTGACTGATTATGTATTTTGACATAACATTGTCTTACCAAACAATTGCAGTAGTGACATTCAATCCGAATACTATTTCGTTCCTTCGCCTGTCTTTGTAGCAAGTATCATAGTAGTCTTTTGCCTTGTCCTTGTTTTGGTTGTAGTGCATACGCTTTTGTTTCAAAACGAGGTCTCTGTTGTCTTCTTTATACTCTTTCGCAGTTCTACCAGCAATGATTTTATTTATACAATCAGTATGTTTTATGTAGTGTCCTTCCCTGCGTCTCAACTCATCTTTGCATTGACACGGGAAGTTTTCAATAAGTCCAATTTACAGTTTTCTATACCGAACTCGCTAAACAATTGAAAGGATGACATAAATTTAGAGGTAGATTTTAAGTAGGAGTTGTAATTCCACCTGTGACGAGCTATTCTTTGACTAAGACTTTCAGTGGTACTTCCTATATAGCATTTATTATATCCGACATCAACGATTTTATAAATCTTACCATTATGATACTTATTCATATCACTACTTATCTAATATTGTCTTTTCTTTAAAATGATTGTTAAAAACGACTTAAAGAGAAGCCACCTTATATTATAATGGAGTTAGGGGAGTACCGTTCAGTGTTGAATTTCCTATTTTCAGATAAACAAGCAAACATAAAACGTAAGGGTAATAAGGAATACAAGAAGGTTATTATAAATGATGTTGAATATCCCTATAACAAAGAAAAGCCATTAGTTAAAAAAACTAAAAACAAAACTGGAACAAGTTTCACAATCTCCTCAATACAGACGCTTCAAAATCCTTGAAAAAGCTTCCAAAGGCATTTTAGTAAGAAAGGCTTTAACAAACTACGCTATTAAGCACAAAGCCACAATCATCGACGAACAATCGGCTTTAAAATCTTACGCCAACACCTACTCAATATCTAACATAAAGCTTCCTCATATGAGAGGCTTATCTTATTTCATACACCAAAAAGACAAACTAAACGAATACCTTAAAGAACACAAGTCAATGAAAGTGATAGCTTCTGTTGAAATTGTTTTTGATGACATAGAAACAGAAGACGAAATAATACACTCTATAAAATCTAGACGTTACAATATATTCAATGAAGATGATTTAGTAAATGCTTTAAACAATATGGGCAAGGACATAGAATTTACAGTAGCAGAAAAACAAACAGAAAGGTCAGGATTAAGAATTAAAAAGGTTCATAAAATAGCGATACAACATGACAAATACGACTCTACACGAGCAAGAAAACATTTTGACTTACCCGAATGGATTATGAGAAAGAAGGCTTGTATCAACATAAAAAACGACGATGACATGTGTTTTAGATACTGTGTCTTATGCAAGTTTTATGAAATATTCAAGAAAGACCACCCGCAACGAATGTATCACTATAAAAAATATGTTGACAGCGACAGTTTCTTAAAATGGAATGATATGAATTATCCTGTTTGCAATGATGACATTGACCGTTTTGAAGAAATAAACGGGAGAACAATATCAATAACTGTTTATACCATAGATGAAGAAAAGAAAACAATAAGACCAGACAGAATAACATCAATTTCAAAGCCAGTTTGTCATGTAAATCTTTTACGAATAGACCACGACGACGTTTTTAATCATTACGTTTTAATAAAGGACTATTCAAGACTTATGAGTTCTCAAACCAACAACCACAAAGAAAAGTTATTTCACTGTATGTATTGTCAGAAAGGCTTTCAACAAGAAGCGCTTTTAACAAATCACATAACGAAAGGTTGTCTAGCTAATGAAGTTCAATCTACTAAGATTTTACGACGTTGAACATAAAGCCTGATGGTTTATGATGCTGGTACGTGCCCTTCGGACAATTAGGACTTTCGTCAGCGTAAGTGCCTTTTATTACATCTTTTGAATGTGCTGTTAAGCATTCAAAATCACCATATATTACATAAGGAGCTTTTAGTTTTTTGTAATGGTTCTTGAGTTGCATTTTTTCGTGTTCTTCTGGCTTCAATAACAAACGAAATGACACCTTATCTATACCGTGGAAAAGACTGCATGAATAAATTTTGTGATACAATGAACCAAATAAGAGAGAATGTTTTTGATAAAATGGCAGATGTTAAACCGTTAGACCCAACAGATGAAGAAGAAGCACGGTTTAAGAAAGCTACTCGGTGTTTTATTTGTAATCAAAAATTCACTGATAGCAAAAATCAGAAGAAAGGTAGAGACGCGAGTAGCTCGCGTGCTTCCTTTTAAGCAAATGAATCTTATTGAAAGCCATCATGCCAGCATTGTGTTTGCAAAAGGGGGGGGTGGCTGCCCCCCCGTCCCCCCCCCAACCCCCCTGCTTTTCAGCATAATATGAGTCATATTTCAACCCATCAGGCGAGCATAATGGGGGAGCTGCGGGCTGCGCTGCGCACCCCCCAATCCCCTCGCTTTTATGCAGTCTTTTATTTAGAAACATATGTATACGTCGAATTCGGAAATTTTTTGATGGAGAAAAAGTTTGTTTTTGATGGGTCACGCTTCTCGAAGAAATTCTAGATCTCTTATAAATACCCAAAGAAAGTTTTTTTTTTGATTTGAAAAAAGTTTTTTCTTGATTTTTGGAAAGTTTTTTTTAGATTGGTAGGGGAAAGTTTTTTTTTGATTGGAAAAAAGTTTTTTTGATGGGTTTTCCATTTTTCAGTGCATGATGTTGTCATTCAGCATGCTTTAGGTTCTTAGGTTCTGGGAGTGCTTCTGAATGTGATGTCGTAAAAGTTGTCGGAGCCGCTTGGATACCAAGAGCTCCTGGAACTGAAGCAACCAATATCATGTGTCTTGCTCTGAACTGTTTGGCTATGTGGAAACACTCTCGATGTTGTACCAAATATCAACGCCTGTGTTGTGATGGCAGACACAAGGTTGTTCGTGTTTTGTCTTCACGAGTCATTTTGAGATGTATAGTTGACGTGACTACATATATGACTGCATGTGCTCAGTCGTACCTCCGAACATCATGATAGAGCCCTCAAACCTGCTAGACTGTTGCATCGCAGGCGAGCGCCCGGATTGTACGACGCCCTGGCAACGATTTCTGAAGGATCGCGCTAGAAAAGTCGTGTCAATGAATTGAATAAGCGCAAGGGCAATTCTTCTGCCCTACAAGCCCCGTTCTCGTGGATGCGTACGGTTGTCAATTACACCTTCCCACATCGTCAAGTGAGCGAGATGATTAGTAGCCTCCTGCTAAAGAAAAGCAAGCCACGTGGGCTGAAAAGCTCAAGCTAGTGGCACTGATTGTTAAACGGGTCAGTCTGCCAGCAGGCCAGGTGTAGGGCACAGTGCATGCGTTGCAAAGACTGCAGATAAGGTAAATTTGGAATTGGTATGAAGCCGCGTCATACAGTAAACATCAGATCGCAAAAGGTGCAGCAATGACGACGCCTGCTGACGTCATATTCTGCGGAAATCCTGGTGCAGGGAAGAGCACTTTGCTATCTTGCGTCAGTGGTCGTCAGTTCAGATCTGGCGAGTCGGCATGGTGCGGCTTTTGCAGCGATTTTCAATTTCAGGAAAGTTGCCGCTTTCCTGGGTATCGGTTTGCTGATACCCCTGGCTTGGCAGACTGCAAATCTGCTGAGAACGCTGCGAAAGCGATCACCCAGACCTTAATGGATGCTGTGCGTAAAGGGCGTGCTGTCAAGCTGTTTTTCGTGGTTCCCAGTGAAGGTGGCCGCATCACGGCTGAGCATCTGTTGACAATTCGGAAAGTCTTGGGATGTATAACGCTGGTAGATGGCACCTCGCCATCAGCCAATTCATACGCTGTCATCATCAACAAGTGCGACACGGCCTTGCCAGAGCATCAGGCAAGGGTTAGGGAAGGCTTTGCAGTTCGGAGCCCGAGTCTGCCAATTCCTACGTGTCACGTGATCTTTCTTCCACGTGTGGGGGCCTTGAGTGGAAAGGACAACGCAAGCCATCATTTTGAAGGCCTGCAAGATTTTGTGCTCAATGTCCCTGCTGTTGCACTTGCAAATGTCGCGGAGATCTCTTGCCAAAGCACGGTCGAAGAGCTCAAACAACTCCAACAGAACGTGTCGCTGGCCTTTGACGAACAAGCGGCAAGGCATGAAGCAGAGAAGAGGCGCTGGGAGCAGGATGCCAGAGATGTGGAATCGGCGCTCAGGGAGGCGTATTTGATCCAGTTGAGACAGGAGGGAGAGGCCGCAACATGTCAGTTGCAGCAACTGCGTGGCTACCTGGCAAGCCAAACGGACCGGGTTTTTCAATCGCCTCCTCAGGTGTTCAGGTAGCACCGCTTGATCGTCAGCCTGATATGAGCCTTGATGTCAGACCTCCTGTGTTCGTTAGTCATCGTGACAATGTAAGCCCCGCAGGAAGAGGGATCCCATCTGGAGATGCAACTTGCGGAGCAACAGCGTATGCAGGTGCCCGCTTGCAGTGGCATAGTGCCTGTGTAGACACGCACTCGCCCACCCTTTGCAAACTTTGCAGGAGTTGACAAAGCAGGTGCGCGAGGATTTCACAGCCGAAGATTTGTGTTTTAAGATTGATGCGGAAGACGTGGCTGTGTTTTGATCATCGTTTGACTGTCTCCTCCAGCGGGCCTTTGCGAAAGTTTCCTTGCAAAAACAACGCGCGGCAGTCTACCACAATGAGTGATGATGCTTACAGGACCACTTGCGTGATCTGCGGAGACAGCAGAGGATGAAGGCACTGCCATGCGAGAGAAGAGATTGAAATGGATCAGCTCGAAAGAGGTGTGCCTTGCAGATTGCTCCGTGTGCATCTGATCGCAAGGTTCGCCCTAGACAGACCAGTGCGCACGGTAGGCGGCTACACATGCATCCTGACCAGGAGAGGGACTGGCGGCGGTCGATACAGGAGCACGATGCTGTCTCCGGCCTAGCTACAGCGATCAATGCGAAGTAGCTGCATCATGATTTGACAAACGGACAAAGCGGGGCCCCTTTTTGCGGGCTTCTTATGCCATAAGCAGCACAGTTCATGGAAAAAGTTGTGAGCAGTGTGCCATCCAGAAGACTTGGCAGGAGCACTGGGACCGCGAGACACTGCTGGAGAGCGACAGGCCGGTGGAGGTTCTCACCTTCTCTGCCAAGGCCATCTGCTATGCATTCGTTCCTGATATTTTGTCTTTGTCTGCGAGCTCCAAGAAGGCTCGGGAGTCTTAAAATTGGAGCCCTGTGCCGATGCTTGTGTTTCCCGTTGAGAAGTGCTTCTTGCACGCAAGCGCAGAC